>JBBPOJ010001218.1:0-15506 GCA_038091395.1 Leccinum rimulosum | reverse complement strand
CAATTCCTTCGAACTGGGAAACGGAAGGTCGTGAATGTCACAATGAATGCAACAGACGGTCGATGCATGTGTTTCATTCATAGTGGCAGCGACGTGGAACTGCTCCCAATGACCAGATATGCAGTGCCAGCAGACGTATATCTTAGGGGCCTTGAACGCATTGAATTAGACGGCGCCTCGGCGAGGGAGGTTATGGTATGTTTGTGGTCACGGTGTCTGTGGTCCTGCCACAGTGATGATAGAAGGTAGTTGAAATGGCACATGCGACTTATGTACATGTGCCGTGGATTCGGAAAGCTGCACCCACTCAGCCTCGGATATTTTGGGACACGACCTATCAATGCCTGCGTACCGACCGTAAGGGTCCGGTAAGTTAGTTATAAGCAGTGGTATCGTTAGCCGCGCTGAGAACGTGTAGTAATCGGAGACTAGCCACCAAGAAACCAAAAAAATGAAACGCGCCTGCAACGCTTGACTTTGGTGCATTACGGGAAGTGACCGAAACGGCCCTCAGAGATCGCAGCTCGCTTTAGCTGGAGCACGTTGCGATTTGTGGAACATTTGGCGTATCAGTGCTTTTAGCTAATCTATTCCCACGAGAAATTAGCATGGGAGTCACTTTGTTGTTTTTCCTTGACCTTCAAGCTGTTCCTAGGTCATTATAAATGCATCCTCATTGGTGATTGAAGCACCTTGGGCTGATCGTCGCCAGCACTGCTTGCATCATCGACATGTTCTGAAAATTTCCCCTTATTCATCGACATCTATGTTCCTCAACCCCTTTCTATGACTTTGCTGCAATGCTGACGCCTTCATCTGGTCTGTCAACCCTTCTTCTGGCTTGGCGGCTCAACCTGGATCGCCTCTAGCGTCCGATCACCGCGTGATCAGGTGGCCCGGACCCGGATCCCACGTTTTCAAAGTTGCCGTTCGAACGCTCACGTCTATGACGGCACCTTTGACAATCCTCGACTCTGTTATTCTCATGGTCTAGCTTCTTCGCTTCTCATGGCTCTTCGTGACGCCGTCTGCAGGCCCCTTTGGATAACAGCTCTCCAGCCATCTCCCATTTCATGGCGCTTCAGGGGGGCTCTGTAGGCTCTTCTGGAAGATGTGTGTTGTCGTCCGTTGAGCCTACAGGGCCTCGCTACATTCTGTTACGTTACCGTAGTCTGACTCGGAGTCGTTATTTAGTGCACTATCTCCGAGTCGATTTTTCGGATCCTCCTGTCACATCCACACCACCACCTCTACAAGCGTGTCCACCGTATCAATCGTTTTCGTTCCAGACAACTCATCCTCAGTACCGGAAGGCGGGGGAGTCGATCGACCGACCATACTCGGGCCCAACTCGGGCCGACGACTAGTGCGCCACCGCCACATAGACAGGGGCTATACTTTCGCCATCCGTTCATCCTGCACTAGACTATTACTCAACGAGGTTCTCAATTTTTTTTCTGCCGTTACACCCAGTACCGCCTGCGCCATCCTGTTACTGACCTCGCCGCGCTGGCTAGCACACGTCGGGTCTTCGAGGAGCCGGCGCTAGACTCGAACATACTGTGGAGCTGGGTACCCTTGAACACGCGAGGTTACTACACTTTCCCTCAAGAAGTACCAACTTGGTAGTTCTCGTCAGCATAGACGTAGCCGACTCTGACATTGAAGCAAAGTCTGTGCCAGAGATGGCAACTCTAAGGAGCTGTTCAAGCATTCGGAGAGCATCTAGGGAGCGAAACGCCGTACGATACACGTCGCATCATGTTGTGAGCGCTGGTTCAAAGTTACTCAAATGTGAAGCTTGTGAAGACCACCGTCATGGCGAATCAGAACGACAGTTTGTTATAACACAAGTAACATGTCCCACCAGGTACTACATCTCACTTTAGCAGGCATCTCGTCCCAATTTGCGGGATGTCATGCATGTCACCATGCACTGTGAGCCAGTTCACTGTGCAATCATGACGCATGCTGGCGCAAGTGATCCATCACCTACTTATTAGCAGATCCACGAGTTGCACAAGAGTCGTCAGATACCATCGGGAATTTGTCATTCCGTACACAGATGCGACTGTATCGCACTGTCACGGTCCTCGGCAGATACGCCGAAACGCTGAAATTTGTCTGGGTTAGTATGTAGTGTAGATTCTTGTTGTGTCCCGATAGCCGGGTGGATGATCGGCGGATGTTCATCACCGGTTAAGTGAATCAGCTTTATGTTATGCATGGGTAAAGATGAGGCGTGAAACTCATGCCTCGCATGATGGATGCGATACGGAGCAGACGATAGCGTGTGGGGATAAAGGTTCCGGACACGAGTGGGCGCTGATGCGAGGTGGCTTTCGGCCTCAAGTATCATAGTCCCGGGGTGTTAACCGGTGATCCGGAAACGTAACTCCAAACACTCATCGTAATGGGTCCGTGACCATTGATCGAGCCCAATAAACTCGTTAGTCGAAGCGTTGGAACTCGTGCTTAGCCCAGGACACACTTTCCCCCCACTGTACCTAGTGGTGTCATTAGCGGCAACTGTACAGCTAGTATCGACACAGCGTCGGCGTTCTGATGCGGACAGAGGAACGTGTACGGCCAGATTAGACAATCCATCAAGACAATCCGCGCCAGTAGTACAACACTGAACCCTGCCGATTGTCATTTCAAATCTGCAATAAGAGGGAAAATGATAGTTGGTGCTTACGGAAGCACTGTCCTTGTGGGCGATTTTTCTGTTCACGATAGCGATCAGACATTTGTTGACTCGAGCTTGATTGAGATCGGGCGGTTTGATGAGCTCTACGACTGCAGAGGAGTGAATAAATGATAAGATCGGAGTGTGGGCGCATATATGCGCATACATACGCTTTACGCCGCGACCATCGCTGTCGATCATGAACTCGATAACCATTTCCATGTTTCGGCGTAGACCCTGGGTGGCGTCAATACTCTGTCGCGGCGGAGATTAAGACGGTACATACGGGGTCGCTCCCACGGAATTCGAGCGGAAGAGACATGATGATTTTTTCGATTGCCATCTACCCGCGCGGGAATCACATTTGAGGGATGTAAGAAAGAAGAGAAGGACACACCATACGTTCTTTTTTTTCCTTGGCGGTCAGTTTTGGTTTTCCCTTTTTCTTCGGGACGGCTTTTGGGGCTGGATCGGACTTGTTAGTGGCGGAGGTGGAGATGACGGCAGAGGATGCTGTTTCGTAGTCTGAGGTCTCGTTGCAGGCCGTCTTGTTTACATCACTCGCATCTGGAGGTGGTGGCAAGGGGGTTGCCTTTGTTGCCTCGGCAGCTGCTCGGGCATCTTGCTCTGTGAACACGGGGAATTTGATCAGGAATGTCAGGCAGGAACGGAGCCATGGACCGTGCCTGCGCGTTTATCTGCGAGATGAAACGAGGCGTCTGTTGGCGCCTGTTGTGCGCATCAGATGTTATGCAGTACGGAGAAACCAGTACACACTTGGAGCCAGTCCGTGGTGAGGGCGTTCATATCAATCACGTACAGCCAGCTGGCAAAGCTCTCGTTGAAAGAGCGGAGGGAATCGCTGAGACGACGGAGGCTGTCCACGTTTGCGTGTAGTGCTTCAGCCTCGTCGACGAGCTCTGAGAGAGCTGGTTCGATGAAACCGAGACCGTGTGGTGCATCTGGGTTCTGGTGCGAGCGAGAGAGTGCGAAGAGGGATCCCTGGGATACGCGCCGGAGGGGAGTACGATGGCTTGTCATTGAGAGCACAGGTCTTAGACTACCCGCGACTACCTTGAAATGAAGTGATAGGCAGGATGCGTCAACCCGTGGGTAGTTTACGAGTCAAGACGCGACACAAAATTTAAGCTCAAGTTCGGTCATGGTCTGATCAATTGTTTCCCTTCGTGTGTGGATGTTCGATGGTCCTCAAGAGCCCCGCCGTGCTCTGGTGTCTTTTACCTGCTCGTCTCTCTCCTTCCCGTGAAAAACACCAAACACGCGAGCCACCACAATTCGTCGTTCGTCCCTCCAGAGACCTCGACCTCGGTGACCTCGACCTCCCTGACCCACTCATTCCCGATGGCGGCATAGGCGAGTCTCCCGTCCCACCAAACCGCTCCGTCTCTCCTCCAGTTCGTCCAAAGCGTTCCAGTTTTACCACTTTCTTCGCTTTCAGTTCAAAGAGAAAGCTGGCTCATGAACCCCCCGTCGTCCACGTCCCCCAGCTAAAGCCGGATCTCCTCGTCCCTGTCCAGTCCGTTCCCGGAAAGTGGGTCCCGGACCGTGCTCATTCTCAAGTGCACCTTATCGACAACGCTACCATTCCCTCTCCGCTCCGCGCCGATGACGACGAGTATTATTACTCCTACTCTCCCGCCTTCCGTTCCTACCCCACTTCCCCCATTCCAGACGCGTCAAATATTTCACCCTCCAAATCTCTGCCCCCGCGACAACAGAAGCCAATCGGAGGCCAGGATATAAACTCCCAACCTTCCTCTACAACTGATCCTCATCCCCCCCGTTCCTTCTCCCACCACCCCTACGCATATTCCACTCATCTCGACCCGAAATCGTCCGTCAGCACAATCCCCCCTTTGCGTCATGCTAGCTCTCAGCCTTTCCAACTACATCCTCGCCCACCCGCACACGGTAGATTGCCACGCCGCGGGCACGACAGCGAGCCCCATTTGTTACAGTCCCACCTTAGGACTTCCCTATCCACCCCAAATTTGGCCTCTTCGCTTACCGGAAGGAAACATCCAACACGTCCAAAGGAACGTTGGTTGTCCGCTGAAACATGGTGGGATGCTTTGTTTTCTCCCTCACCCCGCTTGAAGGCCAAGCAAGCACCACAACCACACATTAATACCAGCGCAAATGAGTCTGTGAGGACCCCCGTTCAAACCGAGTCACGTAGAACTTTGGGTGTATCTTTTCCCTCTGCTCCACCTCTGCGTCCGCGTGCAATATCCATCGCTTCTGTCGCCTCGAATGCCAGGTCTACACCCCATATACTTTCAAGATCACGATCGGCAGCAGATATACACGGTCAAGCATCGCTGATGGCCAACCCCCGGACCGGCTTCGAACCTGCTTTGGAACCACTCGCGGACGAACGTACACCAACACCCGAACAAGTTCCTCCTTTGCCTCTGCCAGATCCACCTATCTCGTTAGAACAGTATGTTTCCTATCCTTGTCATGTCATGTTTTTCTCTATTAAAGCCGGAACCATTTAGGGTTATCGATGAGGGTGAAGTGTTTGACCAACAGCGAGCCCAGTGGAAAAAGCAGGCAACCAGATCTATCGGGAACAAGCACACTCGCTCAGTCTCGCGCGCGCGCTCCAAATCTCTTAGCGAGAGACAGGCCCGTGGTCACCACTCTTCAGAGGGTAGCAAAGCTCAATTTTCCCTCGAATTTCTTGCTGCCCGTACACTACTCGGAAGTCAAAGCACCATGCCGACCGTGCACGTCACCAGACCGAGCAATTCTTCATCTTATTCTAAAGCAAATTCGCACTCGCATTCACATTCAGCGTATTCTTATACTCACACTTCCAACTCACACGGATACTCTCATTCTCATTCTCATTCTCTGACCACCTCTCATTCTTCCAAATCATCACGCCATCTTCCACCGCGTGGCCACTCTCGGGCTGAATCTTGGAGCAAAACAGCCTTTTTGAAAGCAGGTTCCCTTTGTGGGATTCTCCAGGACGAATCTTACAGTGTCCCTGTGGATGAAAAGGTGCCGTCATCCTCAAGAGTCGATGTGCAAAGCACAGATCTTCCAGGAAATACTACCGGTGATATGGGGAATCAAGTCGGCATTGCAATCACTTCATCGTCAACCCCAGAGGCTTCCACAGGGATGGCCTCCCATCGACATCGAGAAAGGGACAAGCGTTCTTCAAAACAAAAACGCCAGTCCTTTGAGTATGCGGGTCCACATCTATCGGCGATCGATTCCAGCTTGCCGCAACTCGGCATCGCCAGCGATGTCAGCTTGAGGCATCGATTGCCGCCGCGCGCGACCATCTATCCGCCGATAGCTCCTATCGCACATCCGTACCGGTCTGCATCAGCACCGCTTGCATCAGTGGTCGACAGAATCGACGTCCCCAGTATGCTGAAGGTGACGACGAAACAAGCGGCGACGAAACGATCTACAGGAAGTGCTTCGTATCCGCACATATCCCTCAGTCACGCCGATTTTGAGCAGTATGGTGTCGGAGAGGCGCTCGTATATGCCTCCCCTCCGCCATTAGAGAAGGATTCAGGGTCCGGATACGCTGCCGCGGAACGTGGGTCGTTGCCTCCAGCAGAGTCATCACCCTCTCAGGAACAATCACATTATCGAGAGATCGTTACAGAACCGGATACACTTTCATCAGAGATCAACGACCCCCCGTCGTTGACCGGTTCGACCATCCAGATGGTCATGTCTGCGTTTGATGATCCCGATGATCTCGACGAATTCCAGGACCTCTTTTATAGGCCTCATCCTGCTTCCCGAGACCAGGACCGGGAACAAAGTGTGACCACCAGCCGGGTGCCGACTGACGACCGCAGCTCAGCTCCCAACAGCCCGCTTACGCACCTCGTTCGCAAACTGAGCGAGGAGGTTCATGGTCGAACGCCTTCCGATTCGATATCTCTCAGAAGGAGCGATTTGCAGAAACACCCTTCGAACGAGAGTGGGACCAACTTTGTATTCACGAACATTGCCCGGTCATCGTCTTCCCCCCAGGAATATTCGCAATTGCACGTGTCCGTTGAAGATATGAGCGAAGCCACCACCCAATCTATCAAAGACCTCGATTCGTCTTTTACAGCGTCTGTTTTGGAGAGTCCGTGGACGGAACACGAGAACGACACCTTTGGTAAGGATACATATTTTTTTGGGTTAGGCAAGCCGTGTTGAAGTGTCATCTAGGGTGCCCTATCAGACATGGTCAGCTCGAGGCCGCCACACCCCCTTCCCCTATCCAGTCCCCCCTTCGTGTGTCGACCCACCTCTTCATTCAGGAAAACCAGGCTGAGGAAGACAACTCCGCTTTTCTACGTCCGAGGAGAAGTTGTCGTGAATTGTCCTCGGCCGACCTTGCTCGATCGAGTTATTTGACGACATCTGACATGTCACAAATGTCAGGACTCTTTGATTTTCCGCTACCGCCAACTGCACGGCCGAGTGGGCACGCGTCGATTCTGCGAGTGTCCTCTGAACCGACGGCTTCGTTCGAGTCTCGGAGTGGTGAGGGAGAGCATGAAAGTGGGATGGAACAATCGTTGGGTGATGCAGAGAGTGCGGATCCATCTGGCGACGTGGGGGAAACGCTCAGGGTTCTGAGGATGACACCGCGCGTCACGAGTTATGACAGTCGGACGACGTTTGGTGGAAGCGATGATATGGACTATATCACGGAGCTGCATCAGGCACATTCGTGAACGGCATCTTGTGTTCAGAAGATCCGTGTCAAGACTCAACTCCCTACTTCCGAACCCACGGCCTCTCCGGCTCACTCGGCTCTCATCGGCTCTTTTCCTCATTTTTTATCATCTTCATTCGCGTCTTGGTTTAACGAGGTGCTTTCCAAGCTGGACACAGCCGTGGCACTTTGTTTTGGTTTGGAGAGATATCAATCTGAAAACAGTAGACGCAGTTGGTCATCGTTCCGTTCGTATAGCATATCGTCCATCTTTCCCGTCCTATTCTCTTTCTTTCTCTTACACCACCCCCTTCGTTCCGCTACACTTACTTACCCAACCCCTAGTTGTCGTTTATACATATCCATCTCTCGTCGTTTTCGTTTTCGTTTTCGTTTTCGTTTGCATCTTTTTTTTTTTCGCTTTTCTGTTTGGATCGAATATCACAGTTACCCCCGCCCTAGTGTATCTTTTTGTCGTTTACCAGTCTGGAGTGGCCATAGTTTGTATATATCTCTCTCTCCGAATGACATGCATCATATTCGATACTTTGTCTGTTTCGTTTCTCTGCTCGTGTATTCACAGTTAGTACTTGTTAAGCGCACAGCACCTATTCACGAACGCAGTTCATGATGCACACGATGTGTCAACGTCATCCAACATGTTTTCCGTCACATCTTAACTCTTCCCCCCCTCCCTGCAGTACCGGCCTGCAGCCGCAGGTATAAGTAGAACGGCATCTAGCTGTTCGGCGGCGGTTCCAGCCGCCCCCCGTCATCGGTCGTCCCGTCCGCGTGTAGCTTGGACAGATCGAACAAGGGCGGATACGCCCTAAGCGAATCTTTCCTCGCTCGATGAAAATCGGCGTATACCTGGTCCCTGTTCGTCCGCGATAAGAACTGGATCGAGGCGTCCTTGGCGTCCCCCCCGTGCGTCGACACGTTTCCAAAGTTGAATCTGTTTCAATGAAAAGATGGGTTTTGGGGGGAGAGAGAGAGATAAACATACACGGCATACACATTACGCATGAACACGTCTCCGAGTAAAAAATCGTAGTCGTGATCGGTGCCGTGTAGCGGTGGACGAAAGGCGTTGATGCAGACGGTGTATTGGTTATTTTGGTTGATGACTCGCACCGGAGAAGTCAATTCCAACGGGTTGATCGCGTACGCGACGTTCCTAACCTCGTGAACGACAATGCATATACATGAACCTCGGGGGAAAAAAAAAGACGCACGCGAACGTAAACGAGAGATTCGTCTGTCCCATGCAGGGTACGAACCAAGCATCCTGATCGGCCGTCTTGACGTGCACCGATCCATTTATCCGGCTATAAATCGCGTTGACGGCGTCGTTTGGGATATACGCCAGACTAGTCCCGCTATCGATCAGTGCGATCGCTTGGTCCTTTTTCGTCCCCTTCACGGCCGACTTGAGGTTATATCCGACGCTGTCGATCGACATACCCTCCACCGCGATCGTCCAGCGAGAAGTGGACGTGGGTGTGACAGGGTTCTTGGGCATGTTCGAGACGTTGCTGAATTGCGTGTCGTATTCGCCGATGGTGAGGAACCCGCCTGCGGTTTCCTCGCCGTTTTCCGTCCGCTCGAGCGCGAGACCGATCAGGTGCGGGGTGGAGGCGTGTTGGGCGAATAGGTTGGCCATGACCGATCGAGCAGAGGTGTTCTTGACGGTGCGTTCGATGGCGGAGAGCCCGTCGAGTCCGAGTCCGAGGATGCCTTCGGCGTCTTGATCCGTCATCTTGGAGGCGACGAGGAATGCTTGGTTGTCGACCTGGTATCCACCAAAGGACACGGGGCCATACGCGACGTTGCCGTATGCGGATCCGAGGCCGTACGTGAGATTCACGGTGGTGTTGGTCGAGGTGTTGATCTTCAGCTTTTGGCCGCTGGTGACCCAGAGATCGCTCGAGCCGGTATCGACGATGATAGTAAAATCTGAAAGGGGGGGGGAGAACTGAGCGGACCGGGGATTCATGGAAAGAGGTGGATAGGGTATACCATGACCACCCACGTTCACCTTTCCGGTGTACTTGAAGAGAACGGATGACGGTGAGATGTGTTTAGGGTTGTGGGACGACGTACTCACCTCCATATTAAATTCGTTTTCTAGAGTATGATTATCGGATGATCCCTTGTCAGAATTGGGCGTCGCTTTCGCTGAAAACGATATGCCTCTGAAGGTGGCGGTTGGGTCGACGTTCAAGTTGTCGAGGTCGCTGGAAAGAACGGAAGCGTGGCTTGCCAGAAGCACACTGGAGAATGCGAGAAAGAAGGACGAAAACATGGCAGACTAGTTGACAAGGAAAGAATATGCAGCGCATTTTTATGCGACTTGTTCCAGTTCGAAACGCGACTGCGTTTTGGTTGAGACTATGTGCGGACTCACCGGATGACATAGATCATATTTCTAAGCATTCCAAGGGCGTGTAGGCTTGATACCTAGTATTATCATAACTCACCGAATCGATTGTGAGGCGAGGGAGGTGAAGCGTGCTGACTTGGTGCAGCCGCAGCGCTGAATCGCCGCTGATCCAAGTTCTTGAAATTGCAGGCCTCGGCGGAGTCGCTGATCAACTAAGTACTATGTGCACCACTGTGTTTGGAAGGAATCATATCGGCCTTGAAGCGCCAGATGCAAAGCACTTTGGATTCGTTTTGAGTTGCCACTGCTTCCGAGTCACAGTCTGAAGGAAGTAAAGGTGGCAGTAAACAGAACTGTCAATTTGTAATACGAACAGCAAGCTCAATATGTACATACCTCTTTGATCTTAGGCGACCAGGTAGTGCGGCGCGTAAGTAATCCTACGGAGTCCAGTGGGCTGCAACTTGTTGCAGTTCGATTGACTCCGAGTTTTCATAGATTCTGAGTTGGCAATGCACTGCCAGGCAGCTCCGCGGGACAGTCGTCGTCGGAGTCTCTGAGCTACATAATGTCACCACAACCGCATAATCTCCCGGAAATAGACTCCGGGACGGGGCGTTCAAAGCGAATTTATCCGCCGGCAAGTGGCGGAGACTCCTCCGACTCGGCGCCAGTTACTTAATATTGCTGTATGACTTCCTTCTCACCATTCACATCAATTTACCGTTGGGTCGCTTCCGGTATTATCATCGTACTTTTCAAGATCGCCCTAGACTGTTTACTATCGCTACGGACAGCCTTTGCAAAAATCAAGTACGCTTGCAGTGTTTTCGTTGTGCGTGGTTGTGTCACGTATGTCTGATACTAGCGCCCGCTGCGTAGGGACTATCCAGGTCGCCAATTGCTATGGATCAACCCATTTAGTCCCATGGCTCTGAAATTAGGTCCTACATTCCCAAGGCCGAGCATGGGTGGCTACGCGGGGGCCAAATTTTCATGTATGAATTGTCTCCAGGCTGTATCATTGCATTCAATCGACCTTTTAACTACTAGTCCACAAAAAATTTGGAGCCACATCTTTTGCGTCCATCATGATTTCAGCTCAGCCGTACTTCTGGCTCGCAGATGCCGAGGCTATGAAAACTGTGTTTTCAGACAGACACACCTTCAACAAGGACATTGCTCAGTACGAGCTCCTCAACATCTTCGGACAAAATCTCATAAGCTCGGAAGGATCGGACTGGAAGCGCCATCGTTTAGTCGCCATGTCAGCCTTCAACGAGGTGAGTTGTCTTACATTACTCAATACGTTTATTTAATTTCAGTGCTTTCAAGGCAAATGTTGCACTGGTCTGGGCAGAAACAATGCGTGTGGTAAACGAATGGTTCGAACAGCTCGACGCTACCGGTTCTGTTATTCCCATGGACATCTTGCAACCCATGACCCAGGTACGAGATGCAATCCAAGCATCCATAGCCCCAGGTTCAAATTATATTCAGATAACGCTCTTGATCATTGCTTCCGCAGGTTTCGGTAAAAAGCTCTCCTTGACTGCTGATTCGTCGGCGGAGTTGCCTCCTGGCTGCAAACTTACATTCCAATCTGCGGTCGTGGACTCAGTCCATAATGTTATCTTCAAAGCCATCGTCCCCAAATGGTTTTACCAGTTCTCGCAGCTGATCAAAGTGCCTTATCTTTCCTCCCGCGCAATGACGACTCAGCTCGCGTTTGACGATCTACAAATCCACATGCTTGATTTGGTTGCCTCTACTCGTGCTGAAATCACGTCTGGAAAACGCTCGGGTGCTACGGGCGCAGCATTGTTGTGGAACCTCGTCGAGGCTAACATGAACCAGGATGGGGACTTGAAGAGGCTCACTGACGCGGAACTTCTATCCGATATATTTGTGAGCATGCAATTTGTATTGACTCTGTATTGCTCAAACATTTCTCCGCGTTAGACTTTCCTTCTTGCTGGTCACGGTCAGTCGATGATGTCGTCTGATATGCTTGTGTCACTCGGAAGCTGATGTCCTATCGTAGAAACGTCTGCTCATACACTGTCCTTCGCATTTGTATTTTTAGCCATTTTCCCGGACTGTCAGCAGAAACTGTATGAAGAGGCTACCCGCGTGTGGCCGGCAGATGTGCCTGTTGCACAGTTGTCGACAGTGAATTTTTACTGCTATGCGACCATGAACAAACTAACAACCAAAATGCGAACAGAACCACAAGGACCACATGGAAAAGCTTGTCAGATTCCCTTGTTTTGTTCGTCGCATCTTCCCATTTACTAACATCTGGTCAAGGAATATACTTTGGCATACGTACGCGAAACACTTCGCCTGTTCCCTGTCGGTCCTCGCGCGCCAAAAGTTGTGCGTAAAGACACCGTCCTACCGGGCACATATTTCAACCCTGGATCGGAGGACAAACCATCTGTCGAAACAGGCAAGTTTTCGATGGCCATTCCGGAGGGGAGCGTCCTTTGCATGGATATATGGGCACTACACCTAAACAGTGAGTCATCCTATAATATCTCAAATGAGATTTCCAGCGCCGATCACTGCCTCGCTTCGCAGCTCTATACTGGGGAGGCGATGCTGAAGAATTCCGGCCCGAACGCTTCATTGACACCGAATCCTACCAGTGGCCGAGAAACGCATGTAAGCATGATGATGTGACCAACATGTGCTTACGTTTATGACTGTGCTTCATTCAGACATGCCGTTCTCAAGCGGTCCGAGATCATGTATAGGTCAACGATTTGCGACCGCAGAAATGACCGGTATCCTTGCGAGCGTCGTGCGTCGATACCGAATATCAGTTCCGGACGACCTCGTGACGAAGCCCTTGGAGAAGCAGAAAGAGGCATTGCTAGCGTGGACGTCCGGCCTCACAACAACACCGCTGAACGCTCGCGTTAAACTGTCCCGGAGATTCTAGGCTCAGAACAAACATATGTTTTCCACTGATATCTGTGTACAATGTATCGAATTAGCCAGTTCAAGTGTGCATATTATACAAGCACCTAGAGACAACTTCCAACTGTGTGTGATGCTGAATTCGAGTGATCAAAATGAGTAGATATGAAAGTGTGCACGACGGAGATGTCGTATAGCCACCGAGTTAGTCATTCTCTTGGAAATATGACTCTTCCAATACCAATATCTCGTTCCCGCATGAGACGCGATTAAGCAAAACAGCAAGATGACCACGACTATTTGGATTACTATAAGATCTAAGATAAGTCTGTGGTATCCAGGAGCATTCACCATCATGTGTGAGTAGTTCGGACGCATGTTATGGCGACTTTGAGAAATCAACAGCTCGCCAACAGGATCAACTGTCAGAATATCACGCACCCAAGCATTTGTGTTTCTGGCATCGCTGCCGTGCAACGTTGAAGAGGACGTTTGCATGAGAGAGGCATGACTACGCCAGACTAGTCCCGCTATCGATCAGTGCGATCGCCTGGCCTTTTTTCGTCCCCTTCACGGCCGACTTGAGGTTATATCCGACGCTGTCGATCGACATATCCGATCGACATACCCTCCACCGCGATCGTACAGCGCGAAGTGGACGTAGGTGTGACAGGGTTCTTGGGCATGTCCGTGACGTTGCTGAATTGCGTGTCGTATTCGCCGATAGTGAGGAACCCGCCCGCGGTTTCCTCGCCGTTTTCTGTCCGCTCGAGCGTGAGACCGATCAGGTGCGGGGTGGAGGCGTGTTGAGCGAATAGGTTGGC
The DNA here is from genome assembly GCA_038091395.1 of Leccinum rimulosum. NCBI lineage: Eukaryota > Fungi > Basidiomycota > Agaricomycetes > Boletales > Boletaceae > Leccinum > Leccinum rimulosum. Next base: position 1,971 of record JBBPOJ010001218.1, on the reverse strand, counting down.
CATGACCGATCGAGCAGAGGTGTTCTTGACGGTGCGTTCGATGACGGAGAGCCTGTCGAGTCCGAGCCCGAGAATGCCTTCGGCGTCTTGATCCGTCATCTTGGAGGCCACGAGGAATGCTTGGTTGTCGACCTGGTATCCACCAAAGGACACGGGGCCGTACGCGACGTTGCCGTATGCGGAGCCGAGGCCGTACGTGAGATTCACGGTGGTGTTGGTCGAGGTGTTGATCCTCAGCTTTTGGCCGCTGGTGACCCAGAGATCGCTCGAGCCGGTATCGACGATGATAGTGAAGTCTGCAAGGGGAGGAGAACTGAGCGGACCGGAGATTCATGAAAAGAGGTGGATATGATATACCATGGCCACCCACGTTCACCTTTCCGGTGTACTTGAAGAGAACGGATGACGGTGAGATGTGTGTAGGGTAGTGGGACGACGTACCTCCATATTGAATTCGTTTTCCAGAGTAAGAACGGAAGCGTGGCTTGCCAGAAGCACATTGGAGGAGAATGCGAACCGGAACGAGTCGCACAAAACTGCGCTGCGTATTCGCTCCTTGTCCACCAGTCTGCCATGTTTTCGTCCTTTTTTTCTCGAAACGCGATTGCGTTTTGGTTGAGACTATGTGCGGACTCACCGGATGACATAGATCATCTTTCTAAGCATTCCAGAGACGTGTAGGCTTGAGACCTACTGGTACTGTCATAACTCACCGAATTGATTGCGAGGCGAGGGAGGTGAAGCGTGCTGACTTGGTGCAGCCGCAGCGCTGAATCGCCGCTGATCCAAGATCTTGAAATTGCAGGCCTCGGCGGAGTCGCTGATCAACTAAGTACTAGTATGTGCACCACTGTGTTTGGAAGGAATCATATCGGCCTTGAAGCGCCAGATGCAAAGCACTTTGGATTCGTTTTGAGTTGCCACTGCTTCCGAGTCACAGTCTGAAAGAAGTAAAGGCAGTAACTTGAAACGGTACTGTCAATTTGTAATACGAACAGAGCTCAATATGTACATACCTCTTCGGAGTCTTTGATCTTAGGCGACCAGGTAATGCGGCGCGCAAGTAATCCTACGGAGTCCAGTGGGCTGCAAATTGTCGCAGTTCGATTGATTCCGAGTTTTCATAGATTCTGAGTTAGCAATGCACTGCCAGGCAGCTCCGCGGGACAGTCGTCGTCGGAGTCTCTGAGCTAATGTCACCACAACCGTATAATCTCCCGGAAATAGACTCCGGGACGGGGCGTTCAAAGCGAATTTATCTGCCGGCAAGTGGCGGAGACTCCTCGACTCGGCGCCAGTTACTTAATATTGCTGTATGACTTTCTTCTCACCATTCACATCAGTTGACCGTTGGGTCGCTTCCGGTATTATCATCGTACTTTTCAAGATCGCCCTAGACTGTTTGCTATCGCTACGGACAGCCTTTGCAAAAATCAAGTACGCTTGCAGTGTTTTCGTTGTGCGTGGTTGTGTCACGTATGTCTGACACTAGCGCCCGCTGCGTAGGGACTATCCAGGTCGCCAATTGCTATGGATCAACCCATTTAGTCCCATAGCTCTGAAATTAGGTCCTACATTCCCAAGGCCGAGCATGGGTGGCTACGCGGGGGCCAAATTTTCATGTATGAATTGTCTTCAGGCTGTATCATTTTCAATCGACCTTTTAACTACTAGTCCACAAAAAATTTGGAGCCACATCTTTTGCGTCCATCATGATTTCAGCTCGGCCGCACTTCTGGCTCGCAGATGCCGAGGCTATGAAAACTGTGTTTTCAGACAGACACACCTTCAACAAGGACATTGCTCAGTACGAGCTCCTCAACATCTTCGGACAAAATCTCATAAGCTCGGAAGGATCGGACTGGAAGCGCCATCGTTTAGTCGCCATGTCAGCCTTCAACGAGGTGAGTTGTCTTACATTCTCATCACATTTATTTAATTTCAGTGCTTTCAAGGCAAATGTTGCACTGG
>JBBPOJ010001217.1:0-15506 GCA_038091395.1 Leccinum rimulosum | reverse complement strand
CGGAGCGCTTCGACTTCGCGATGTAGTCGGGGCAAGTCTGCTTCCGCTGGCGTAGGGAGGTCGAACCAACCCGGCCCGGTCGTCTTGTTCTTCAGCTATGGACAGGGCTTGAACGTAGAACTAATTAGGTGATGGATGCACCGCACCTCTTTTCTCTGTTTCTTCGTTAGTTGTTTCCAATCTGCATTCGGGTCTTCAGGCGGAGCAGGCACAGACGCGGAAGAGGACGCAGCCTCTGCTTGACTGACGTCCGGATCGCGTACCGACGTCGGTGCTTGGTGGCGAACGTTGCTAAATTCAAAGTACGGTGGAGGGAGCACACCCGGATCGAGAGGCGGTAGCGGTCTGTGGGCGCGCAAGTCAAATGCAACCGCCATCGAGACCCCTTGACGACATACCGTTCCTCCTCGTTCTCATCGCCTCCAATCTTGATCATGTCTTGTTCCCCAAACCCGTCCGTGTCTCGCAACATCTTCGCCATTCGAGCTTCTTCGCGTGCATTTCGTCTCGCTTTGTCGAGTAGTGACTGGAGGTATTCCGGAGTGACCTCGTCCTCTGTGTCAGAATCTGACGCGCTGTCTGCATCAGAACTCGAGTCCGAGTCCAAGTCTGAGCCAGAGTCTGATTCCGACGAGACGGCGTCGTCGTCGTCCTGTCCGAGCGCGACAAAGTCGATCACCTCTACCGATTCCCCTGTTCCCTCGTCCAACGCCTCGGTCGACATCAAGGAAGTTTTACAGCTCATTACGTAAATCCTCCTTTTTCCGCAAACCCGTTGCGTTGATTGATGCCTCGCCGCCGTCCCTCTCAAAGAACCAAATCCCACTCCAAATCCCGTCCGGTCGACAGAAAAGAAGCTCGGATCAAACGATGGAACACTCCCGCAGACATCGAGCTCGATGAGGAAGACCACTGTGCGTCGCTCGCGTTCGTCGGTCCCTGAACCGCTCTCTCTCTCTCTCTATTTTTTTTCGTGCTGAAATATTAATATTATCGTGATCCGGTGTGGTCGTATACTAGTTCATGCCTCGAGGGACAAGATTTTGTTGGATCAAGCAAACGAGGAGGACGAGGACGTTGACGAGGAAGAGGTGTTTGCGTTGCAGGGCGTGTCGTCTGACTTGGACGATGACGACGAGGAGGCGGGAGCGGAAGACGAGGACCAGTATGAGGTGGATGATGACGAGGAAGCCGGCGACGACATACACGACGCCACCGCGTCCAAATCCAAATCCAAATCTAAGTCCTCGAAAGCCACGCGCGGCACAAAAGCACCGTCCTCGGACAAGAGCACGTCCGACTCTGAAGAAGAGGGAACGTGGGGACGCGGCAAGGGCGCATACTATTCTTCCAATGCCGCACAGCTCGACTCAGAGGACGAGGAAGCCAACGAGCTTGAGGAACAAGAAGTGCTTCGGTTACAGGCCAAGGCGTGCGAGAGCATGTGCGACCAAGATTTCGGACTCGGAGATGTCGTAGAGGGCGACTCCGAGCCGCCAGAGGCAACGTATGCTCGTCGTCTTCCGTGCACTTGGTTGTTGAGCTTGCACATCTAGGGAACAACTTGAAATACCAGATCCAAGTCTGGTAAAGGCTCCGCAAGACAAACAGACTATCATGCGCACGCTCGAAAAAGAGAGTCCCGAAAGTCTCGCACTCGCGAGAGACTGGGATGACACGATCCAAAGCCTCCTGGAGGCAAAAGCCCGTGTCGAAGCGTAAGCCCCCGTTCCCCACTTCCAACTCATCTTATTCACCCTCTCCAGACTAAACGACACGGAATCCGAGCTCGAAAACGGTCTGCAACACATGTACTACCGTGCGTCCCCCCTAATACCTCGCCGATGACTGACGTTGATCACGCTCCCTGCCACGTCTTGAGCAGAAGCCCTGCTCACGTATGCCACGACGCTCGCATTTTATCTCCATTTGCGCGCCACGGAGAAATACGCGGCCCGTCCTGAACTTCTCCGTCGGCATTCCATCCTCATGCGTCTTCTAGCGCTGAAAGAAGGTATCCACACCCTCGAGAGCCTTGGCGTCGGCGGCCAAGAGGCCTGGGAGGACGACAAAGACGACGGGGAAGAAGACGACGTCGAGGAAGAAGAAGAAGAAGACGATCTGACGGACCAAGACGGCGACCTCTGGTCACTCATCCAGAAAAAAGGCCTCGAAGCATCCGAACTCGCCGACCTCCTCGAAGACGCGGGCCTGTCCGCCGCGAACGCCAGTTCCAGCACACGTTCTTCTCGTTCTTCTCTTCCTTCTCGTTCTTCCGCTTCTCCAAGTCCACCGCCTCGCTCCTCCACCACTCCCAGGAAACCCAAATCCTTCCCCAAAGCTAAAAATGGACACGCCGAGGTCGAACCCGAGACCCGTCGAGAGAAGAAACGTAAGACCTCCGCGGCCGTTCACGACTCGGATCGGGTCAAAAAAGGCACGCGGGCCGCCGCCGCCGCTACTTCCCCCATATTTGATCTGCACGAGCCCGAATACACCGGTGCTTCGTCCACACGCACACGCACCGGCAAAGCCGCAAACAAAAGCACACGCAAGCACACGGCAACGGTGGCTTCCGTGGACACGGATCCATATGGCGAATCCAACGTGCTCGGGCACCACGATGCGTCCGATAAGTTGGCGCGCCGAAAATCGCTGCGGTTCCATGTCTCCCGCATCGAGTCAGCGTCGTCTCGCCGAACGAACGCGCGTGCGAAGGCAATCGGTGGGGACGATGACATTCCATATCGAGAAAGAGTAAAGCAGCGAGAATTAAGGTTGGAGAACGAGAACGAGAGAAAGAAGGAAAAAGGTCTGCTAGGTGTGGGCGGGGACGACCTCGATGACGTCGATCCAGAAGTCGATGGAACAGAAACGAAACGCAAGAGAAAACGAGGGCTGGACGAAGACGAGGAAGATACGAATGATGTTGACGGCGCAGATGGGTATTACGAGCTCGTGAAACAGGCCACTACGACGAAAAAAGCACGGAAAAGGGCCGAGTACGAAGCCGCAACAGCACGGTGCGTTCTCCCCGCATCTTACCGTTAGTATGGATAAGAACTCAAATCGACGTTTCTAGACCCGAGCTAGACGCGGAGAGCACATCAGGCCCACGCTCTGTCACGCGCGCGATTCTCAAGAACAAGGGACTCACACCCCGTCGTTCCAAGACCGTCCGGAACCCTCGCGTGAAAAAGCGTCAGAAGTATGAACAAGCTAAGAAGAAATTGACTTCGCAAAAGGCTGTTTACAAGGGCGGTATCGGGGACGTTTCGAAATACAGCGGCGAACAATCGGGTATATCCAAGGTGGTTAAAAGTGTCCGTTTGTGAATATAGAGCAAAACGAGATGGTGAAAGGGTACAACAGCGACGTCCAATATACGACAGACATCTGTATATGATCCTCATAACAGTGCGAATTTTAACACGAAAGCGGAGACGAAGCAGAAGGGAGAATAGCAATGTGCTAACCTTCAACGGAGCAACCGAGGACCAAAAAAAAAACAAATTCGGAATGTGAGTGTTGGAGAATACACAACGAGAAGTGTCCCGACCGGATAATAATATCGTACATTTTACACGGGCTACAATGAACCCTCGGCGATCGGAAATATGGTATTGATAACGTAGGGACGAATCGGTCATGCGGACAAATACTGCGCGCAATGGGAACCCGGTCAGAACGGAGGACCAACGAACAGAAGAACACGGCTCCCACCATAGAATCGCGAGGTGCGTGGTGCACGCCGTTGCCGTTGGGTGGTGATTTGGTGATCACACTGTCCGCCGGAGGCGTGCGACGAGGGACGGCGCTGCCCATTTCGTGGAATTGGGGACCCTTGATCAACGTCTGTTCGTATTCACGCCGGATCATCTGTGAAAGCTCCTTGGTCTCTTCGTACGAGTAGCTGTATTGTTCGAGGCCCTCAATGCAGTTTTGCACCTCTGGTCGACCAAGGCGGGCCAAGAAGAAGCCAGCCTGGATGATGCCGACGTGCATTACAGCAGGATCCAATTTCTGACGGACCGGTCAGGCGGGTACTAAATAGAACGACGGGTCCGTACCAGATATCCGTTCGAAGTTAGCACGCCTGCCAGTGCAGCAATTCGCAGGGATGCATTCAAGGCTTCATCAAATACTTTTCGTTTGACGACCTCGACTTCATTCATGTCGCTAGGCGAAAGAGAGTCATCGCGCACACCAAACTCATCCATGGCACTGAACAGACCAATCCACATCACATGGTATTGAGCATCACTTGCACCTATAGATCCGATCAGTTAACGCGAGGAAGACACTAAATAATCGCATACAAGCAGAGACTGCAGAGACAAAGTCCCAGTTAGCGGCTAGATTGGGTGGAACTCCGACTTTGGACAGATGATCATCTCGCCATTTGTTGAGTTCCGAGGAATATTGCTTGACAGCCTCGATGGGTACTCCCTCTGAGTCCGTCGTCGGGCGCCAGAGAAGTCGCGCTACTTGGCGAGATATTCGGGCTAGAGCATGTGCCGCGCGATAATACCCCTGGCACCGGAGTTAGACAACACTTGACCATCAAAAGAGGCGGATGACCAACCAAAAACTGTGATTTGATGAGTCAAAACCAGCTAAAAATGAACATGTCTGACTCACCTCGAGTTGATCGCGTGGGGAGGGTTTCTCAGGGTCGTTTTCTTGGAGGGTCGGGTCCGCAGTGTAAAAATCGATATCATAGTCATCATCATCCCTGGGCATGGTGGACATGGCGGTAATTAACGCGTCCGCGGGGCAATGAAAGAGAACCATTGCTCACAGCATCGGTTTGCGGCGGTAATAAAACGAAGAGAAGGCGTCCGCTAGGCAAGCCATCCACCAAGCAAAGATCATGGTTCCTCGGGTCTCGGGGTCCTTGATATCTGCCATGACGGATTTATGGTTGATCTACAATGAGGTTGATTGAGTTGGTTGAGAGGGTGCCTGTGGAGAATGAAAGAGCCGACCTGAAGACCCAATAAATTGCGGATACCGCAGTTGAGCCAGAATCCATGGAACCCTAAGACATTCAAAGTCAGTCAATGAATGCCATAAGTTATGGAAGCGGTTGCTAACCGCTTTCTGTGTGCGGATTCTCTGACAAAGGATGGTCACAAGGTGCAGCAAGGAAGAGTGAAAAACACTCACGACACTGCATCGGTTCGATGAGAAGCGCGATCACGACGTGATCCTTGTGTGGGATACGGTGAACTTTGGTCGCCTCGGCGATTTCACGACATCGATCAACGAGCGCTTTTGCAACGAGACTCTGACCGCCGTTTCTTTGGCGGTCGGCAATAAGAAGAGGATGTTCGGAGAACTTGGCACCCCATGCGATCACGGTTGCGATAAGCGCGGGGTGGATTGGTTCTTCGTGTTTGTTACTGATGATTGTTCGTTGACCGGTCGCGTGAAGGTTGAGGCGGGCGCGGAACTGGAGGGGATTAAGGAGAGGCAGTCGGGTGTGGACGATCTGGAAGTAAACTTCGACCAGGTCGAGGGCAAATCTAGATAAATGGGTGGCAAAGTGCGGTTGTCAGTACGACAAAATAGCCGATAAGGTTAATTAAAAAGATCAAATAAAATATAAGAGAATGCCCTGAAAAGAGGAGTGAGTCAACGAAAAAGGTCCGAGAGGGCTGACAGAACATGACGTACCGATGCGATGACCGCGAATATTTACGTAATGAAGTGGTAAGGTAGGTAGGGACGTACTCTATTCTGAAGGCTTCTTCTTCGAGCTTGGATGCCATCTCGCCCCAGGCGGCATATGCCGACGAGCGCGACTTGAAAGGACCAAAAGGGAAGACGGACTCGCTGTGAAGGGATGAACAAAGATCGATGAACGCACGATCGATCGAGCGTACCTGGGTCCAGATTCGGGCGGTGCGAATAAATGGAAGAGTAGATTGGGGGTAGCATGCAGTGCGAGGTTGGAAAAACCACCAAACTTTGAGTTCCAGGGTGGTCCGAAAGGGGATCTGTGCCAAGGGGGGGTGCCGCTTTCGCCTGTGGGAGAGTGGCTGTTGCGGAGGTGGTTCAGGGGCGATGGTACGAGACGATGTGCGTCAAGAAGCCTACCCAGAAGATATAGGAGATGAGCTATCCAGTGCGGAGGACGTCAGCACGGGTACAAAGGGTATGCCCGCAGCCACGATCGGTGGTGGGGGTGGAGGTGGGGGGTTGGGGCGACGATAGGGATGGGGATGGGTATGTGAGTCGTACCTAGAGCTTGTAGAAATGCCTCTTGGTCTGCGGACTGCTGCGTTGCGTTTCCTCTCGCTTGTTGCCTGCTGGACATAATGGCTGCGTGGGTAGATGAGCGCGGGAACGGAAACACGGCGCAAAAGGGTACCAACGTGCAGGGGTAGTTCTTGGACTGGCAATGCTGGGGGGGGAGATGAGAGTGGAAATGAGAAGGGGAGGCGATTGTACGGACCTGGCACTGTGGATATGAAGGGGGAGGGTGAACGGGTAGGACGCGGAGAGGGCGAGGCGGAGACTGACCTTGTCCTGACCGGGGAGACGATTGCACTTGACCTTGCGTGTCCTGTGCGAGTCAGCTGATGATGAGATGTGTGAGAGATAAAGGCGAGGAGACAGACCTGCAAGCATCGCAGGCGGTGTTCTGCTTGCGTGGAGGTGGGAGAGTCTTTGCGAGCTCGTGAATCTGATTCTGTACTAGCTGCGATGGGAGAACTAGTCCTTTGTGACGGTTGTTGAGCTGCGGGGGTGAGAAGGGGGGAGCGCATATACGGACCTTGCTGAGAGAACGAGTGTGGAGGGTCGCCGTTCTGCATGATAAGGGGAGCTTGAGGGAGTCAGAAAAAAATAATTATCGACACTGTACTTATAATAACGCTGGACAAGAGACTGGACCGGATGTAACTTGGCCATGTACTTATCGGACCAAAATGTAAACTAGACTTACCCGATCGGAGTTTAGATTCGGGCGCGTTTCTCGGCACCGCACTTACCGACGCAAAGCACAGCCACCCGCAACCACTGTCACACCTCTCTCAAAACAATGGTCAAGGTCGAGATCGTCGAGGAACACAACTCTCCCTACGCCTCAGCAGCGCCGTCCCGCACGAACTCGACCGACTCTCTCTCCTCCGTCGCCTCCGACGTCTCCCTCAACGACGAGTCTCTCTATGACCGTCTCTCCGCACTCGTCGACATCGTCCCTCCCACCACCAGACAGTCCATCACCACCTCCATTTCAAACACCACTTCCTTTGTAAAAAAAACGGGCAAAGTCGTCGGAAACATCGTCTGGATAGTCACCACCTCCGCCCTCCTCGTCGGCCTCCCCCTCGCCCTCTCCCTCGAAGACGAGTCAAAAATCGTGCAGCAGGAACAAGAAATGCTCGCACAACAACAGGGCGCACAGCAGGTACTTTTTTTTCTTCTTCTTCACCCCGCCTCGCCGTTCTCAGCCATGCTTCCCCATCAGATGCTCGCCCCCGGGTCTTCGTACCCACCCGCAGGGTCGCTCCCACCAAAGTCCGTCGTGCCACCAGGCTTCTAATCATCCTGCCCGCCCTCCGTCGTACACATACACCTTGCCCGCTTAGTCCTAGTTCCGTCCCGCGCTTTCTCGCGATACTCACAATGTCTACTCACATACGCCCACCCGGCCCATGTCTTATCTCAGCGTGCCTATTATTATACACTCTCCCCTCGTCCACTGCTTTCATATAGAATTAAAAATTAGTTGCGAGCGGATTTTGTGCGTTATTCGCCCAGTACTTCTTTCGACAGCGCCATGTGAACCTTCCGTTCAACCAAACCTTGCTCCTCCTGGCAACGCATTCTAAATGAAAGCGGAACTCTATTCGCATACTCCCCAATCATGTTGCTGTCCAGCGTATCTCTACCTGACATGATCTACACGTTGCACAACAATCGGATATGAATGTCCTAACTTGGCCTCAAAGGGAGAACTACTGGGCGTTGGAAGTTGTCCCTGTTGAAATCAGTCAGTCTTGTCCACAGCCCATCCCACACTAGTGTATACGTACGCAGATCGATACCGTCGAAGATACGTGATCGCGTGCTTCTCGATTTCGTCTGGAACTACGCCCACCGCTTCCCAGTCCCCAGCAACCGAAACGTCATCCAAGTAGCGCCTCACCACCTCATCGGGGCAGATTAGTGGCCACCAAACCGACTGTGCTGCCTTGGCAACCGCAAGGGCGATCGGCTTGGGAATAACTGGCGCCCTAGAAGCCGGATTGTACGTCACAGTCGCCACCAAGTCTAAAAGATACTCCAGCGATAACGTTCTTGGACCAGGAAGGGAAATCGTCCCGGGCAGTAGCGAGATATTGCTCATCAGATTAGCCAACGCTTGCGCAACGTCCATAACCTACACGGCGCAGCCATCAAATTCGAAGCCGACAAACAAACATCAAACGACACCACTTACGTGTACCGGTCTCATCTTAGCTTCCCCGTAGTTGAGCTTCCACCAGATGGGCCAAACTAGGCATCGAACGTGTCACGTCAGCTCAGGCGTAGCCTGCCACATATATTCCATTTCGAGCTTACTGGCCATGTTGTTCAACAGCTTGTCTTCGTAGCCATACATGGCAGCCGGTCGGACGATGGTCGCGTTCGGGAAAGCGCTCTTGACCCGCTCCTCGCCCTCGAACTTGGTTCGATAAAACGCGGACGCGGAATCGGGCGAAGCGTTTAGATGAGACAAGTGCACGAATCGCTCAACTCCGGTCTCCGCAGCGACCTTCGCGATCCTCTCCGCCCCAGCGACATGAACGTCGGCATACTTGAAGTTCCTGCTCAAAACGGAAGAAATATAGACAAGGAAGTGAAAAAAAAAATTCAACGGGCGCAGGGTCCAAAGAAGAAAAGAACACGGTACTTTGTCTCAAAATCTCTCCCGACGAGATTGTAAACGATGTCCGAATGTCGCAAGCATTCAGCTATTTGTTCTTCGTTGCGTATGTCCCATTCCTAAATAAATGATAACGATAGTAAAACGTCCGTCGACGCGGGATGAAATCAATCAGACAAATTATGACAGCGCTTCTGTTGTGCAAGGAAACACATTACCATGGGGACGATCTGGCCTAAATCACCCATCGGCTTGAGGTGTCTTTTTTCGTCTTCCTCGCGGTACGGAACGATGACCTGAGTGCCCATTCGAGCTGTTGGGGCGGCAAAAAGTCAGTTTCCCACTGCAGGGTGGGAGGGCGTTGGAACGACGAAGGGCTAGAACGTGCACGCACCGAGTTTAGAGACGAGGTATCTGCCTAGGAAGCCGGTACATCCAAAGACGGTGACGACGTGTCCGCTAACGGCGCTATACCCCGGTATACCAGACGAGACGACGGCTTTCCGGCCAGGCAGCGTGACGACGTCGTGGAGCGCACGCTGAAAAGACGTTCACGTTTGTGGATGAGTTGACCGTCGAGAAGAGTCGACAGAAATGAACAAAAGACATGTAGAACTGTGAGAACGTACCTTGCGCTGTTGGACAACCGCGCGCTGGGCGCGCAAGAGGTGGGCTTTGGAGAACATGGAGAACGACGACGACGACGGTGGTGGAGAAACCGTCCCCAAAGTCGGTTAGTGAGTCCGCGTGCCGGAAATTTCCGAAGTGGGACGGTGACCCGACTCGCCGCCGGCAATTCATCGCACATACTAGTAGTAATGGCTCAGGGCAACACCAAAGGTCTACAGGCCAAACCCTCGTCCTCAAAGGCGAGACATGCTGCCAAGGCTGCTGCAGCCCCAAAGAAAGGCCGAAGAAACGAACCACCCAAAAAATCAGCGCTAATCAAACAGGCCGGCGTGCGCAAGGCAAGTTTTGCCACATTCCACGCCAGTCTGCAACTCTGACAGCAATCTACAACCACAGGCGCTCAAAGCAAAGGTTACTAAGTCCATAGAGCAGCAGATGGTGTCTGCAGCATCCTCTGGAAAACTGACGATCATGAAAAACACCGTCCCCGACTCGTACGTTCCCATCGTGCCTCTTGATCGTGTTCACCTGCCAACTCGTCATGGATTTAGCGAGCCGGGGAAAGCCACCAAGGGCGGGAAACGTTGACGCGTTGACGCCTGATCCCTTTTTTTCATTTAAAAAACCGGCGTATACTTGCCCCGATTGTGCCCCGAGTACGATTCTGCATGCATGCCTTCCACAGGTACTCGTGCCGCCACAGAACCTATTTGATCACCACACCCGTGACGTGAACACCCATGGTCCGACCGTCCGACATATACAGATCTCAATCTCAGCCTTGTTTTCTCCATTCGTCAATGTTGCAGCCACAGTTACGCGCCTAGTACATATTATATGTTCAGGTCCGAGGACGCAAAAAGGTGACTGCAATGAACAAATTTGGAACATATCAGTATACTTGTGCGGACCACAGCGTTAAGCAAGGAAATTTAACATAGACTACCCCGATTATGACAGAGTAATGTCTGCAATGTCGGTCAACAGAGTAGCGGGCGGGATGCGAGATCATGACAGAATATGCATGTGAACGGACCGGTGGCATGCGAAAACAGAATATTGCAAGAAAAAAAATGAAACGGAGAAAAAAAAATGAATTGTGCCTTATGTAGCAGTAAAACAGGGAAAGAAGCCGTGCAATGCGTAGGATATGCAGTGGATTGCAGAGAGGATGTGGTACATGCGTGGATGAAACAATCAAACATTTAACAGTGAGACGTGACATAGCAAGATGGTGGATTTGCTGGAATTCAAACATTGTGCAGCGGAAGATGCTTTTTGAAAAAAATGGGTTCGGCACTTTTTTTTGCGTCGGGGCAGGCATTACCTCGAGTCCCTTACAAATGAGACGCCACTCGCGGCTTGGAAGAGCACGAACTTGATTTGCGAAAGCACGCCCCTTTCTTCCGGAGTCAAGAGGACTGGAGACTGCGAATCGACAAACAAGATGACTTTGTTGATGGCATCCTCTGCCTCCGCGATGTCTGGAATAGTATTTCCACTCGTGATCGGGGGAGCAGCTTGGTAAACAACGACGGAATCGGTATACGTCGGGGCATTATCGCCGTGCGCAGACATCGGGACTTCCTGGTGGTGGTGGTGGTGTTGTTGGATATGCTGCTGGGCGGAAAGTTGCTGAAGGGTGCTCTGGTGCACGTCGGCGATGGCGGAATCGTGGTGTCGGTCATCTTGGGACGGGAATGGCTGTTGAGAAAGCACGTTGTGCTGCGGAGCCGATGGGTGAGACGAGATCGGGGTGTTATGAGCAGAAAGGGGCTCCTGCTGCATGGTCCATATAGGCGGAAGGGGATTGTGCGAAGCGGGTGGCTCTGTCTGAGAGTGGGAAGGTCCGGCCACGGGTGGATGGTCCTGAGAAGGATCGAGATCCTGATCGTCTTCAGATTCCATGTCATCATCGCCATCCTCTGCGGTGTTGCGTCGAGAGAGGGCTTCGGACCTGGACTCGAAGGCAGGGTTGAGAGGAGAGAGGACGCTCTCATTGCTGCTTTTCCGGAGATGAGTGGCGCCGACGCCGCGCGTTGAACGTAGAGACTTGTGAGCACCGAGCCAAACCCCCTTACGGATGTTATGGCGATGCTTGAAATTTTCTACCCATCCTGAGCTGGCCTTGAATCTCTCGTCGGGAATCTGGAGATTCCGCGCGGTCTCTTTTGCTTTATTGCGTATGAGGGCATCTGTAAGAAGAGTATTCTGCTGCTTCATTTGGATGAGCCAGCTGACGAGCTCTTCTTCGACTTCGGGGAATTTGGAAGGGCTGGTGCCCAAATTTTAACGAGGGACAAGATGGGCAAGAATGAACTTACCGATGCTTAGCGACACGCATGTCGTCGTCCTCGGGGACGTTCATCCATTTTGTTTTGTGTTTGAGAATTTTGCTGATGGTGCTGCGCTCGACGCCATAACGGGCAGCGATGTCCTCTTGGCGGGCGTTGGGATTCTCCTGGTGATACACACAAATGGCTTTGCGGTCTACATTAAAGAGACGCTGCTTGCGCTGCTTGGCGCGGGGAACGACCGGTCCGACCGGTGGTGCGGGGAGGGGATACGCTGCAAAGGTCTGGGAGTTGGGTGCAGAGGTGGCAGAGGAGATGGAAGTAAGGGCGGAAGCGACGCTTAGGGCGGGTGAAGCGGACCGTGGATTAGAGGTGGAGTAAGAAGACGCAGATCTGGAGTGAGTGGGATAGAGGGCGAAGGGGGAGTAGGGCGAGCCAGAAACGGGGGTGGGCAGATAGCGGGGGGACGGGAGGGGCATGGTCGCGCCTGCCGAGGGCAGAGGATAGGGAGCGGTGCGGTCTTGGTAGCGTACAGAGTCGGTGGCGCTAACGGGGGTCTGAGGACGGGAGACTGCGCTGGCGGGGGACATGAAGTATGTTGGCTGAGATACGCGTCAGGCTGCATTATAAGAGAGAGAGAGAACAATGGCGCACCTCATCGGATTCGTGGTGTTGTGGACGGTCGCGCCTTATGCCAAGGTGGAGGGCGGACTGGGCACGTGCCTGGCGACGCGTGAGGCGAGCGGGACCAATACTGGGTGGAATCTGAGGCGGGATGGAAATGGAATTCTCGTCATTGCGAACCGAGGGGGACTGGGGGTAGACGTAGGGATGGTCGGGGGTGTACTGCGTTGGAGAAGCGTATGGGTCTGTGTCTGGTGGTTGTGCCGAGAATACCTGGTCAGTGGGTGAGTGCTTGGGCGGTGCTGTGAGCCAGGGGGAGGGAGCAGGGTTTGACGGAGCCGGGTTGTGATTATCTGGAGAGGTAGGGGCGGGGTAGACAGGGAGGGGAGTTGGGTACTGTGCGACGTTGTCCATCGGACCCGATGTGACACATCAGCCTGCTCGCGGTGGTCGGAAGGACGTGCCAGGATTGTGCCAGGGCCGTCTCTCTACAGGTTTTATATCTCACCACAAATCCGATCGTACTCTGCGCGGTGTCGGGCGTCTCTGTCTCCTCGTTGCTACTCTTCTTGGACCAATCGGATCTCTTCGCGCCCCCTCCAAACCGACAACTTTGTCTTCGCCTTGTCGTCAGTGCCTCGTTGTCCACAACACGATTTAATAGTTCCCACGGCTACCCTCCCTATTATCATACCTTTACGGGCCCTCTCTCTTCCCTCGACCTCGGAAATGAATCTCTCATGTTCTCGTCCTGCCAATGATCGTGGTATTCTTCTCTTTACTCCACTTTCAACATGGCCTGCCGCACCACGCCCGGCCTCTTCCCCATCCGTTCTTCCTGTGCTTCCCGGCAATGATCCCCGCCCCACTCGTCGGCTTTTACCCACCCTCTTTGGCTCAGCGCGTGTGCAGATTCGTCTCGACCGCTTCCAGAGACCCGCTTGTGGGTCCCAGTTTCTCTCAATTCTTCCCAGTAGCCTCATGCATCATGTCCAGTATTAATATCAGATCGCCAAAATCTGAGACGTCTGCCTCACCCCCCGTTCATGATCCGAACAATCCTGACAACTTTCGAATGACTGTGTGAACTCGACTACAACATCGTCGTTACTCAAGACTTGCCTCGTTCACTTTTACGGTTGGTTACCAGCACTTAACGGGAAACCTCCAAGTCGCCGCGCATTTTTCTTGTTCTCAGAGTTGCTCTTCCCGTACAGCCTCTTGTTTGCCCCATCGATTGGTCGTCTTCTCGCTGCTTACGCACCCCTGAACATCGACTTCTTCCATTTTGATGCGCGTGTTGCGTCTTCAAATATCGACTGCGCCCGATGTACAAGGATCCCATCGATGAGGGTCCTCGATTGATTTCTGTTCGTCTAACCGGGTCGCTGATCACAAGGCCATCCGGATAAAGCAACCTGGCGATAGCGCATGATGATTATTCGGCCCCAAGTCCGGTTCGCTTCCAAGCTAAGCTGCCTAGTTCATCGTATCGTAACTCGTTTAAATCGCACCCACTGACCTGATGCGCCACATACCCAAATTGCGTCGTTCTAGATCTGCTTCCCGAATGTGGGCACCCTGGCAATTAGTCACTGATAATCGTAGTGATGGCACAAGGCGTGTGTGCGGCGCCCAAGGGTTTTCAACCCATTAACCAAACAGGGGTAACGTTCCCAAAATGGATATGTTAAAAATGATTAAATCACGTGACAGATGTCTTTGTAAGCAGTTCGATCCGTTCCTCCCGAACGGTGTTTATACATGGTCTATTATTGAAGGTCGCTTTCCGACCAAGGAACGTTGCAAGTAACCGCTGCATCGTTCAAGCGCTTCCCATACACAGCCTCATCAATGGGCTATTCATCAAGTTAGCGTGATCACACCGCACGGGCAGCGGCACGAATGAGGCGGCGCATATCGGAAGAATGTCGGGATTATACGGGCTGTTGATCACTTAAAAGATACGACGTCTCGGCCGCATAATATGCATCTCGTACCATTCAGATAAACTTCTTCATGTCCACTTTGGTAGGCATCGTAGCCCGTCGCCAACCCCTCTTTTGTCGTTCCGCGCTGGTCCGATGTGCCTACTCCAGTACCCCTAACCATTATGTCGTGCCACGCCTGGCCGGGCGGTTCCATACCGGCGCGCCAGATCACAATTCACTTGCCAAGAAACCACCCAACGAACATGCAGAAGTTGGCACGGAAGGATTACATAGAAGTAAGTCGTCACCTCAAATTGCGTCATAATGATCCTTGCCAACAAATGCAAAAGAAGACAAGAGAGCAACAGAATCCGTACTGGCCCAGCCTGACGCGGTCAGCACAGTGCCTCAGGAAATACGCGGGGATTGGGTTCTCTTCCACCCAGTCTACACCCAAGAGGAGATGAAATCCGTAGAGGTACACTGTCGCTGCCGTAGCTTCATGTTCGATGTTTTCTGACACTCGAGCATAGGTCCTCCGTAGAGAAGCAAAGACGATCCCTGATAAGATTGCTTGTAATCTAGTGAAATTCGCGAGGTTCGTTTTCGTGATCCAGTTTGTCGGCTCCGTATTGAATGTCTCGAATCAGATGGTCCTTCGATTTCGTCTCGGGGTACACGCACAAGCCGCTTCCTCGTGATCACAATATGACCACGCAAGAGCTCATACAAAAGGGTTACATTCTTGGGGAATCGGCCTGGTTGGCACGAATCTTGTTCCTTGAAACAGTCGCCGGAGTGCCTGGCATGGTTGCTGCCATGCTCAGACATCTTGGAAGCCTTAGACTCATGGTAGATGACCAAGTCTCGCCCTCATCTCGCTACGCTAACCAGCCCACCTTTAGCGACGTGACTCTGGGTGGATTCATACATTACTCGAAGAAGCAGAGAATGAGCGGATGCACTTGATGTACGTAGTCATTTCCTCTTGGATCCGAGTAGATTGCTGATGCACGTATGCCATGAAGGACTTTTATGACGCTCAAACAACCCACTTTGTTTTTCCGTGCACTGGTTCTCGGTGCACAAGGCGTTTTTTTCAATATGTTTTGTACGTATGCCTCGTGGCTTCGTGGTGTCGTCTAACCA
>JBBPOJ010001216.1:0-15517 GCA_038091395.1 Leccinum rimulosum | reverse complement strand
CCAATGAATAGGCAGACGTTCAGATCGTCGGGGCAGCAACAACATACTCTTCGCGTATGGGAGCATCTAACTTTGCCCCAGATGGTGTATTGGGATTGTCTTTCCCGTCTTTCCCAGGTTTTTATGGCCAGAGCCCGAAGGAAAGCTGCCTCAACCAGTGTTTTCACTCAAGTTCACTGGTTCTGGAGGCGAACTGTACGTCGGTGGAACGAACAGAGCGCTTTACGTTCAGAGCACCCTCGTCTATACCCCTGTAACAAATCCGGTGAGCACAAACGCCAGGCGGGAATGGATGTATATTTATATTTCCCTTTCAGGTTCTCTGGCAGCTGAGGATAGATAGCATTAAAGTTAATGAAATCACGGTTCTGTTAAATGTACCCGCCATCATCGATACTGGTACCAACTTCATTTATGGTGATCCGGACGGAGTTCTTTCCGTGCACGAGGTGGCGTACGGTACGCTATATCATACGCCCGAGGGTAGTTTTTACACCTGTGAGTTTCGATTGAATCAGGTACTTTTTATTGACTCCCTGTAGTCCTATGCAAATATTTCCCCACCGTGACTCTTACCATTGGTGGAAGGGCGTTTTTACTCCCTCCCAAAGTCCTCAACACGGGACGGGCTGAGTATAGGTCGTCCAATTGTTTTAGCGGAAGCGTGAATGGGGGTCTTAGTGAGATCATTCTATTCAGCATTTCCTCTTCCCATGCTGAACTATCAATTCGACTAGATTTCTGGTCGATCGGGGCCATCTTCCTCCAGAAATTCTATACGGTGTATGATTTCAACAGCGAATCGCAGAGCTTCAGGGTGGTGCTTAGAACGCCAATAACGACGTTAATACGCTCAGGCTCATGGTTTTATCGAAATCAAATGTCTAGGAAACTGCCAAAACGATTGCGGGCAATCGTATCACTCCTCCTCAAAGTGTACGATACACGTAGTAGTGTATGAATAGAATGTTTACCACGTTCGATCCCCCTTCTGAACACAAAGCCTCCACTGCCACTTATACTACGTTGGAGCAACGTCTGAATCCTGCTATTTCCCACGGGCCCATCGGCAAACAACTCGTCCCGATCGAACCTCTCGGCGGCCGTTGCAACACAATGACCGAAGAATTCGACAAGATCTTAGAGCGTATCTGTACTCTGACTACTGTGCTAGAGTTTATGAAAGCACGGTCTGATCCCACCCATAATCGCCAGGAAATTCCCAAGTTCTTCTTACACGCGGCGGTAAGAATAGTCCACGCGAAGCACAGGCCATAGCGGCTACGGGCGCGTTGGGAAACGATGGAACCGCGCGGACACTCATTGTCACCCAAAGTCCCTATCCAAATTCACCAGTGTCCACTCTGAACGTCACTCAGATACACAAGGCCGACAAATCGTTCCACGACGTGGTAAAGGGGTAAGTGGAATCATCCGTCGTCATCGTTCATCTTACAGTTTATTGACTTTTGCTGCTAGCCCCCCGGATCCCGATTCGTTGGCGGATCATATTGCAGACATCTGGGTTGCACTCGAAGAGTACGACAGAGGAACCCCAGACCATCGAGAGGATTACCTCGCTTTACGAATTTTTGTGGTCACTCGCAGCTTCCGCAAGCTATCAGCACGGCTTCGCGAGGACATGAGATTCTTCAACGGCGTTCGCCTCTTTACACGTTCCCGAGTTGGAACCACGATGGATCCCAATTCCTCCATGGCTATGCAACATCCATCCTACTCTTATGCCTGAGCATGGGATACGTATTGAAGGTGGCCAGCTTCATTGGATGAGGTCGAAGGAAACCTTGTCGACGTGGGCAAGCATTCTTGCAATAACGCTCAGGGTGTTGGATAAACATATCGGGAAGGTCGAGTTTCCTATGAAGAAAAGATGCTTTGCTTTGGAGGAGGACCAGTGTTCCGCCGTCGTCGAGGTCAACACATGGTGTACCATCTTGTATCACTTTATCTTTTGGGATCAGCATGACTTCAGAGTGGTTGCAGTTCGGTTCTCTCCGGACGCCCGCCGTCTCGCCGCTGCGACCGGATTCACCGGAACGTCAATCAGAATCTTTAACAACGACGACGGCCAACAATTGCTCGACATCCCGTGCTCATTCGTGCAGGACGTCTCCTCACCACTTGCCTGGTCAGCCGATGGTTGTCAAATTTATGCTGCCTCTCAGCCGTCCAACGAAGCCAAGTGTTTTGACTCACCCTCGGGGTCATTGCTCAGTACATGACCTCTTCCTACCAGTGGCGGTTCCATGTGTCTCTCTTCTATCGCTGCATCGTCCAACTCAAAGTTCATTGTCGTTACCAGAAGCATCTCGCCGTCTTTTCATGATGCCTCGACATACAAGCAAATTGGTCCTATAATCAATCACGCCAGTGCTGTCTACTCCATGACGCTCTCCCTGATAACGCCTACGTTGTCACCGATGAAATATACGGGAAAGTCACCGTGAAGAATCTTCTTGGTGTCCTTCCGGACTTGTACCTAAATTACAGGAGATGTAAGTGATTCTGTTGCTAAACGTCGACGAATCTTAAAGTGTGCCTACTGTTTCCTCAGCGTCGTGAGCGTGTCAAAGGATATTTATTTCACCACTTCTGATCTGTTGGTATCAGAATTTCCACTCATGCAGATCAGCCGAAGAGACATTTGAAGCTTGGAATCAGGACGACTTGACTCGCACCGAACAAGTCCTGACAGCAAAGATTTTAGATGTTCAAGATCCTTCTCGTCATTCGCAGTGCCTTGTTCACCGGTCCCTCGTACGGTCCCGTCTGAAGCAATACAACTTAGCTATAGATGATGCGAAAAAGGTAGCCTTTCGATTGTCTTTGGTCTTCTCACGCGTTGACTATCGCACACCAGGTCTATCGAGGTTCAGCGGTCCACAATCGGTCAGATTACAATCACAATGGCCCGCGCAGCCAATGGCGACCACGACGCTGCCATGTGTGTATTTGACCGCGTGTTCACCAATGGTTCCTTGCCCGAATGTAACTTTGTTTTGCTTATCAAGGCACGTGTGTGTGCCTACTGTTCTCGTCGCTATTTGCATTAATACTTCGTTTCATGCAGGCCATCATCCTGTTTCAGTGTGGAAGACATGATGAAGCTATTTCGCGAGTCGAAGATTTGATCGATGTTATGGATGACAAGACTATATGCATCACAGTCCGGGTATGTAAATTCTAGGATCTGACCAGCATAATATGATGAACAGGTCGTATTCAGGCCCGAATGTAGATCACACTCACAGGCATGTGGAGGAAGTAGACCATGAGCAGGCCGCGGAATGGTTCAGGCGCACAGGGGAACCTGTTGTCCCTCAAGATTGTCCCGAATTGGTCGTCATCTCACTTGTAAGCTGCTTACTCTCACTCCATCTTCAACCTGACCCACAGTATTCGAAAGATTTTTGGATGGAATTTTGATGATCTTTGTATTGAAATCCATAGCACCTTCAGCAATGCATGAACATGTTAGAAGATAATGGTGACATAGCGGGGTAGTCGAAGAATGCAGAAGAGGCCATTGTACGCTACTCTGCTGCACTGTCCTTGAATCCTTCGGGTCTCCTGGTCAAATGGAGCAAAGTTCGCGCAACGATAATGTTGTGGGAGGATGCATAAAAAGATGCTGATGTCGTATGAAATTTCCATCTTTCTTATGTGACTACACTGAGTTTCATTTTGGAGCGCTATGATGATGCGGCAGATACAATCAAACAAATGATTGCTCTCAAACGTCACTGCGGAGAAGCAGGGGATGCAGTGTTGTGCCAACAGTTTGAGGAGCTGATGGCTCGTTCGGGCGAGGCAACAGTGCTTGCTTGGACGGGACAGTCTTCATCATACAACAGCTGTCTCCCAGCCTCGCTTTCCTTTCATCCTCGAACCCCCCAAGCTTTGCTCGCAATTGAAGATGCCGAAATGGATGGGCGCATCTCGGAATTAAAAAGTTCGATGATGTCTCAGACAGAGGCGATGCTCGTCTATGACCGACTCATTCGCCTACCATTCGCGCGATTTGCCCACAGGAGACTATATCTCCCGTGTATCTTGTTCCCGGTCAAGAAGCTCGTCAAGAAAGATGCCGAGATTGGCGAAGAGAAGTGTTATCGTGCCAGGGTATCAGGCATTGGCCACGTTGAATTTCGGACGTCGGACAGGCTCTCGTTGTCGGAGCCACGCAAGCTCGCTTTCGCCCATCCGTGGCACCGTGATTTGCATGGCCCAGCTTCCACGGAGTTCTTCCTCGGCTCGTCGGATGGCGACAACGATTCTTTGTCGTGGTCCGGTTCGGACGTGGAAGAAGAGTCTTTGTCTCCCGCCGCACCTTCTGATGCTGTGCCTGATGTGTCCCCCTCTCCCCTCAACAGACAGCGCACTCTCAAAGCTCAATCTCTCCCAGTCGTACCATCACTCATGCACATACAGTCATGCCCCCCCCTCAAAGCGCACTTCCACCACTGCACAAGGACGGGCTCGAACACTACCCCGCACCCACCCACGTCCCCATCGGATACCC
This sequence comes from Leccinum rimulosum, assembly GCA_038091395.1. Classification (NCBI taxonomy): domain Eukaryota; kingdom Fungi; phylum Basidiomycota; class Agaricomycetes; order Boletales; family Boletaceae; genus Leccinum; species Leccinum rimulosum. Next base: position 10,974 of record JBBPOJ010001216.1, on the reverse strand, counting down.
CCGCCCATCAACAGGATTGCACCACCCTTCCTCGCCTCCTTCCACGCCATGGGGGGAGAGCTGGCAGATGACAGACGAGCTCATGGCAGAGATCGAGTGCGCTGACTACGGTCCACGCACTCACACATCAACCCCCCGCTCCAAGCGCATCCGGCGTTGCCTACGCCGGTGGCGCACAGAGCGGCCTCGTCTATATTCGCGAAGCTCCGTACCCCAAAGATTCCCTCCTCGACCGCGTACGCGCGACCGACCACTCCTCCACAAAAGATACAGACTCCCTCCCTCCGAGGTGGCCACCACCCCGCGACCGTGACAGGGACACACAGCCGAGCGACGGCGCTCAGGCTCGCAATCGTCCACTCCCGGCCAGTCCCGGTAACTCTCCCTCCTATTCTCCCCAGGCGCATCCCCACCACACCGCGCTTCTTCCCCTGATCGCATGTCCTCCCCCCCCCTCCCCTTACCACACACCCCAGGTTTCTTCCGGCGAGAGCGGAACCACCCCAGACTGCCTCTCCTTGAAGCGCGACTCCTATCAGCCTTCCCCCGTATCCCATGTCCAGGTATCAAGCCCACCCACCGCGCGTAAATCTTCCGGCGCTTCCAACGCGGACTCTATCCGCGTGACTCCTCCTGCCGCCAACAAATTTGCTAGCCAAACTTCCTCCCGCCCAGGCGATGAAGACCCGCACGCCTGACAAGTGAGTCTTCCTGTGGAGGAGGAGCGAGAAGTTGACGTCGCCGCTTCATTGAAGGGCGACATCCAGTACGATCACGGTGCCATTCCACCTCGCGACGACGACTACGACACCCTGATCGAGACAGAGACTACATATATGCGTCCAAACGACAAAGACAACGATCGCGTTTCCGATCCCGCAAGCTATACCCCCCGCTCTCCGAGCATCACCCTCCCAGAACAATACTCCGCCCACCAATATGACTCGTCTCATCCAAACAACCGTCTCGCAAATTTGACGAAACATCACCGCAACGGTTCCACAGATCAGCTTGGCATCCGCAGTGTCGACGCCGTCGTCTGTTCAAAGTCTAGGCCGCTCGACGAGAACCGTGAGTCGCCCCCGCTTCCTGTGCGGGCAAACGCTGACGGTAACTCAGAAGCCACGCTGAGACATCAGCACAGTCGGTCCTTCAACGACATCCGGGACGATCGCGGCAACCGTGCTGCAGAGCACTCCCCGAGCCCGAGCGCGAATCAACAAAGCGTTCGCCCCCATCCTCTCCAGACTCAAGTTCACCGGCGAAGATCATTACTACGACGATGCGGCAGCCGCATATCCCCAGACTTATTTCCACTCCAACCGCCCCAATGCTCCCATCCCCCCCACGCCGCACAGTCAGACTGCTGCCCCGTCTCCGTCCCCGTTCGTTTCCAGCATACAGCCAAGCTCCGTTCCTCCTGTCGGCTCGCCCTACCCTTATCCCTTCTCCCACGTCCATCGTAACTACTCAATGCATGCCGTCCCGACCGCCCCATCTACTAGCTATGATCCGAACCACATCGAAGAGCAACTCGCGCTTCAGATGCAAATGTATGCGCTTAACAATAACGCTGCCATAAGCGTTTCCACGTTTTCTCCCTCCTCAACCCCGTTCCTGGGGGCGGGATACAATGCCTGGGCGTTTCTCCGAGCGTCACGGGCGTTCGGTGCTCGTCGATTCGATTCGAGCCTACAGTCCTCGTCGAGCCATCAACCCGTCAGCCTCCCGTTCCAGCCCAGTCGCGGCAGAGGACTGAAGCGGCGCGAAATGTCGTCCAACCTGCGCATCCCTCCGTCGGGGGGCGGGGGCGTTGGGGCGAAGCAAAAGGTGGTCAAGCCACCGCCGCGCGTGGAGATCCAGAGCTGTATTGAGGAAACGGCGGGAGAGGGGTACGAGGAGCACGAGGAGCAGTCCTGGGTGAACGGGGACGGGTATGATGGTGGCGATGGCGATGGCGATCACGACGCCGAGTGGGTCAACGAGGAAGGCGATAAGGAAGTGCTACTGGATCTCAAATATCACCCGTCGTTCATATCGAACACGGACAAAGAGGCGGCGGAAGTGGGAGGCGCGATGGGAGGCGCTGCGGCAGGCGGTACGTTTTTGCCCCATTTGATTCTCGTTGTGAACTGTGTAGTACTGACGTGTCTCTACATAGTTCCAGATACTCGATCGTGAGACGGACGCGACAATGATTTTGCTCGCGGCCCTGTCGCATTCGACCAAACTACATGCGCTGGCGTCGCGCTCCGTGCGACGTGATCAGCTCGTCAAGTCCCCCGCGATGGCGCAAATTAAAGGTATCGCGTCTCGTCGGAGCGTGATGCGCTCGCGCACGAATACGGCTTCAATCATCGAGCGTCAACTAAGCTCCTCAAGCCTGTCCGGAGACGCCTCCGACGCGTCCTCTGAGGCACGGAAAGGCGATCTGAAGCGCGCACTGGAGACAACGTTGGGCAGTCTGGCAACGTTGAGGGCGATATACGAGCATCGCGCGTCGAGGTGGGAGGAGGAGATGTCAAGGATTTCGGACGAGCGGGAGAGGGTGGAGTTGTTGAGGCAGACTCGGACGATCGGGGTGGGGTTGCAGTCCAATTAACTGGGTGAGCCTCGATACCTTTTCTAGGGATTGTGATGACGCTGGTGCTTCAAATTCTCTTTTCTCGTGGGTTCTTTCCCCGTTCCGGTTCTTCCCCATGGAACATTGTCGCGTACGCAATCATCATGCGTTCCCTCACAATCTGTTGTCGTTCAGTCGGCCCCGCCGCTGTATACAGGGCCCATTGCTACGACGGACGTCTCTACCCCGGCGTTGCGGTTGGTCATCCGTCTGCAGCAGCCGTTTGCTGCGCTATTTCTGCAGCAACAGTCGCTTGGAGGGTACAAGCGGGTTGCTGCTGAGCACGAGATCGTCGTTCCAGGGCTTGAACGCCGCATCAGCTCTGCCAAGGACGTCCGGGTCGAAATCGTGGAAACATTGTGATCGCTGTAGAATTCGGTTTCCACTCCCGGAGTGTCATTATCCCAGCTGATGCTGAAAAGTTCGCGCTTGGTGAGTTTGAAGTACTCGATGCTATGCTTGTTTTGCAGTTAGTATTTGTATTTTATATCTTTCTCGCCAATGGTGTAGTTTGGAAGTTCATACATGTATGTAGGCCCCACCCGACTCAGAGCTCCGTCAGTGCCTTCTTTGTGACGTACTCGCTCTTTTTGGGCTCTATCCCAGTTATGCTTCTCCAATGCGAACATATCCACGTTAATGTGGTTCAAGATCAGAGTACATAACTGAAACGCATCCCGAAAACCATGCGGAAACCTGTCAAGAACTTATGTGTACGGTGGAAGGCGGCCGAACACGTTATGGAACCACGTACGTCAGCCGGGGCTTTCAAGCCAAGCTGATCCGGGCCTCAGTGAAGCTCAGGGTATGGTGCCCGTTGATGGTACGCATCAAGCGTTATGTCTCAGACAGCACCCGTCCAACAGGCGGACCGATTTTCTTTGTCCCCCATGGTCACTGGCTCCACAAATACCATTGTCCCGACCGGCTCCGACTCAAACCGCGATCTCATGCCAGTGTGTAACTTTGAAACTATCATTGAGACCCACCTTGGCAAAACACACCAAGTTAAGTAACCGCGTAAGTGTTCAGAGCTCGTTGGCTCAGCAATTCAAGCAGGGTGCGCTATCTGGGACACCGCGTTGTCAAGGAATAGCAAATGGCTGGTGTGCGGGTTGGACTCACGTCCGTATGCCACCAGCGTGTGGAATGCGGAAACTCATACAAAGTTCTGGACATCGCGAGTCCTAGTCACACAATTCGACGACATTTGCCACTGTGAGGTGGGTTCATCGACTCGGACAATTGCGTATTTACCTGGAGCACTACCGCAGGCAAACGACTCCTGGGCCCACTGCAGCATGACTCCAAAGTGGTTGCAGTTCAGTTCTCTCTGGACGCCCGCCGTCTCGCTACTGCGACCGGAAAGTCGATTAGAATTTTCAACAGCGACGACGGCCAACCATTGCTCGACTTCCCATGCTCATTCGTGCAGGACGTCTCCTCACCACTTTCCTGGTCAGCCGATGGTTGTCAAATTTACAATGAAGCCAAGTTTTTTGACCCATCATCAGGGTCCTTGCTCAGTGCATAGCTTCTTCCTAGTACCAGTAGCAGTTCCGCGCATCTCTCTTCTATCGCAGCATCATCCAACCAAACGTTCATCGCCGTTACCAGAAGCACCTCGCTGTCTTTTCATGATGCTTCGACACACAAGCGAATTGGTCCTACGGATCAATCACGTCAGTAATGATGTTTACTCTATGACAAGGCTCTCCCCTGAGGGCGCCTACGTTGTCACCGGCGAAGCAAACGGGAAAGTCACCGTGAGGAGTCTTCTTGGTGTCCTTCCGGACTCGTACCTTATAGGAGATGTAAGTGATTCTGTTGCTCAACGTTGACGAACCTTAAAGTGTGAAATTTCCTACTGTTTCCTCAGCGTCGTAAGTGCGTTAAACTATGTTTATTTTTGCCACTTCTGATCTGTTGGTATCAGAATTTCCACTCATGCAGATCAGCAAAGAGACATTTGAAGCTTGGACTCAGTGCGACTTGACTCGCACCGAACAAGTCCTGACAGAAAAGATCCTAGATGTTCAAGATCCTGCTCGTCATTCACAATACCTCGCTCAATGGTCTCTCGATTGTCTTGAGTTTCGTCACGCATTAAGTGGTATCGCACACCAAGTCTGTCGAGGTTCAGCGGTTCACAATCGGTCATATCTCAACCACGATAGCCCTCGCAGCCAATGGCGACCATGACGCTGCCATGCGTGTATTTGACCTCGTGTTCACTAATGGTTCCTTACCCGAAAGCAATTTTTTGTTTTGCTTATCAAGGCATGTGCCTACTGTTCTCGTAACTATTTGCATTAATTCCTGGTTTCATGCAGGCCATCGTCCTGTTTCAGTGTGGAAGAGACAATGAAGCCATATCGCGAGTCGAAGACTTGATTGATGTCACGGATGACAAAACGATATATATCACAGTCCGGGTATGTAAATTCTAGGATTTGATCAGCATGAAATGATGAACAGGTCGTAACCAGGCGCGAATGTATGTCGTTGGAGGAGGGAGACCATGAGCGGGCTGCGGAATTGCGCAGGCACGCAGGTAACCTGTTGTCCCTCAACCTCAAGATTGTCCCGAACTGATCGTCATCTCACTTGTAAGCTGCTTACTCTCACTCCATCTTCAACCTGACCCACAGATTTTTGGATGGAACTTTGACGACCTTGTTATTGAAATCCAGCAGCACCTTCAGCGATGCATGAACATGTTAGAAGACATTGGCGACGTAGCGATGTGTTCTCAAAATGCAGAAGAGGCCATTTCATACTACTCTGCAGCATTGTCTTTGAATCCTCCGAATCCTGCGCGTCTCTTGGTCAAACGAAACAAAGTCGCACAGCAATGATGTTGTGGGAGGATTCATTGAAAGCTGCCGATGATGTATGACTTTTCTGTCTTTCTTATGTGACGACACTGATTTTCAACCACTCAGGCAATCGAGGCAGATTCCTAGGGTCCCTGGGGATACAGAAGGCATGCCGCGCTGCATGCTTTGGAGCGCTATGGTGACGCCACTGATACAATGAAACAAATGATTGCTCTCGAGCATCACTGCGAAAAAGGAGGAGGCGCAGTGTTGTGCCAACTGTTTGAGGAGCTGATGGCTCGTTCGGGTGAGGCAATAGTGCTTGGCTGAACGGGACGGTCTTCATCATTAACCTCCCTTTCCTTTCATCCGCAATCCCCCAAAAGCTTCGCTCGCCATTGAAGATGCCGAAATCGATGGGCGCATCTCGGAATAAAAAGGTTCGATGTCTCAGACAGAGGCAATGACCGTCTATCACCGAGTAGCGCGATTTGTCGACCGGAGACTATTCCCCCCGTGTATCTTGTTCCCGATCAAGAAATTTGTTGAGAAACTTGATGCCGACATCGGTGAAGGAAAGTGTTTCGGTGCTCGGGTTGTCGGGGATGGGCCACATAGAATCTCGGACGTCGGATGCGCTTTTGTCGGCAGAAGCTTGTTTTCGCCCTGGATCCGCGACCTCCGTGGTCAACCAGACGAGGTTGGTTGGGGAAGCACATCGGATAGCGGCGATGAGTCGGAATCGTGGTCTGGTTCGCAGCCTGCAGGCCGAAGCGAATTCTCAGTCTCGAGCTGCACCAAATGCGGCCGCTCCTCCCTTGTACGCTGGACCTCTCGCCACAATGGATGACTATACCCGCACATTGCAGCTCGTCGTCCATTTGTAACAGCCGTTCCATGCTCTTTTGTTGGAACAACTTGAACAATCCCGTGGAGATTAGTACAAGCGTGTCACTGTCTTATTTCCTTTTCTATTGAAGTCATCGAGGCGTCTCTTTACGTATAATGGTATAAGAGTCCATCAAATAGACCCTCCGTTGTAAATAGCGAACAAAAGTACGCGACAACTGACCTGTGCCACTTCAAGTTGGCGCATGCGCGCCGCTACGATTACTAAACTGGGCTCCACGAGCCATGTTCAAACAAAGTTGAACACCAGTAAACGACTGTAATCCGTGTAATTATCAAGGATGTGAGTAGGTTAGTAGTTATACAGCAAATCGGGCTCGACGATAATCAGCACTCCATCATGGCTAAAGGACAGAAGTCCTCCGCGACTTCAGGTACGCGCAAAAAGAACCCACGCAAATCAGCGCAAGATTCGCCGTCTGTTACCGCCTCCTTCAGCAGTCCCTAAACAACAGGGAGGAAAGAATACCAAGCTGTCAACTTGAAAGCGAGAGGCGAGGGAACAGCGCAAGAAAGTCTACATCCCACCAACTAAATCTGCCCCGCCAGTCCTCGATCCACTCGATACTACCGGTCTCGCTCACTTATTACCGCCAGAGCTCGTCGTCGTTCTCAGGTCCTTGGGGAAGAAAGATGCCGTCACACGAGGGAAAGCAATAGAGGAACTCGCAAAGTGGGCCGAGGACGCGATCAAAGAACAGGCAGCACGCCACAATGAGGAAGAGGGTGGAAAGATAGATTTGGTGGTCAAGATGTTGCCGGTTTGGGTCCGTCTCCACACGTCTACTAGTAGCCCTGGAAAGGGCTAACTCCCTCTCCAGCTCCATCGGGCCCCGGTTCTCTTCATTCATCCTACGCGGCGTCTCCGCCATCTCGCTGCTTCTCTCCATCTCTCCCTTCTCCGCCTTACTCCGGCACTTGAAGCCCTCCTTGCATGGATCAACGAGATCGCCTCTCAAGGTGAACTGGATACACTCTTGGGGACATGGGCAATGCTCGCGCACGACGTCGATCGTGGGGTCGCCACACTCGGCATGAGGTCGTGGACACAGTTCATTTCTACGACATCCAGCCCTGCTGCAGATAGTCAAGATGAACATCCTACGACGCAACGACCCCGACCAATCGCCCACCAACTTTTCTTTTCGCTTCTCAATTTTTCTCAGCGTACCGTCCTCGACCCACAAGGCCTTTACACGGCCTTGAACCCGGCTCCTATAACCACCCCGGTGGTTCACCAGGGTGTATCACAGGCTAAACCTACAACGCAAGGGAAAGGTGGTGCCCAAGGGAAGAAAGGGAACGCAACGCCGCAATCACCATCGAAGAAGGGTGGTCGATATGTCCCGCATCCCTTAGAATCTTCTCCATCCTCGCTGTCTGGTCGAGTGGCCAGTGATAACGTCGAGGCAGAGGACGACTTGGACAGAGCTGGAAGGATAAGGGCAGGCGCTCTGGGTGCTGTTAGATGGTGCCTAGGTACGTCGAACATTTCACTCTTTGGCAGTCGGCGAGACGTTGTTGACGAATGTTTCTCAGAGAACTGGCCCGCAATCCATGCCATCTCTTCGGTTGATCTCCCTATTCTAACAACACTCCTATCCTCCCCCGCTTTTTGGTCCACTCTTCATCCTGCAATTGCTTCGCGCTCAGATTTGGTCAACCAACAACATTGTCCATTTTCTGTGGCTTCATTCGGTCAAGGTCAGCCTCAAGTCAGGCAATCTGCTTGGACGCTCGTGGGGTCTTTGATCCGAGTGTTCAAAGGTCCGGTTTCATCTCTTCTTTAGCGTGAAATACACACATGTGCCATTTCCCGCTCACCTTATGCATATTTCTTACATCTGTTTTCTTGATCAGGCACATTACCAGAACCCCTGATTCGGATCTTAAGCACGGCTGTTTTACGTTCAGCCTGGGTCGAAACCAATATTGGCGTGCGAGCAGCGCTAGGGGGTCCTTTGGTACTTTCCCTCAGAGGTGCGACCCATTTTATGTGGATAAGCAATTACGCGGTACTATTCGTTGTGTAACAGACTATGGTCAAGCGTGGACAATTGACGCCCTTAGTGCGTCAAGGGACTACAACAACCTTGATGCTAATGTTGAAAGAACAGAGGGCAATGATGCCGACTCCGACTCCGAGTCGGACACGGGATCCGAATCAGATTTCGAATCCAAAAGGACTAGCGAAAGTGATGACGGCGTCGAAAATGTTCTTGGAGCATCAACTCTTGGTGGGAAGCTGGTACCCGAGGCATACACGGAATTCCTCCGATTCCTTGAGCTGGGATGTTCTGGGTCTCCTGTAGAAGGTTATCCATTGATACTGATCGTGTTGGCTGGGATGCCTAAATCGGTATGGTTTGTTCTGCGCATCCCGAGCTCTGCCTGAATGCCGGTCCGTTTAGATTCTCCCTCCCACCCTCCCACCCGCCTTGCCAGTGGCTGATAAAGAGAGCGATCACAAGGACAACCTGTCCACCCCATTCCGCAGCTGCTTGCTTGCTTCTGGTCTCCGTTGGATGCAGGCCTTCTCGATAGACGAGCAGTAGCCTCGTCGTGGCTCAAGGCACTCTGTGAATGCTTAGTTTTCATCATTCGACGAGGGATGTCCGCTGAGAATGTCGCCATGAATACGAATGAGAATGCGAAAACTCTCCTTCAACGTCACAGTTTTCCCGACTATGGACTGAACTGGTCACGAAGCGGCTGCGGGTCGAGGAGAATGAAGCTGCCGGGATCATCGCTCGTACGGCAGAAATAGTTGGAAAGATTGGGGATGGTGCGTTTTGTGCTACTTGGCATTTCGTGTCCCGCGGGACCGCTTGACCAGCATTACAGATCTGTTCGACGCGTTCTGTTCAACCATATCTGACTCCCTCTAGTACACCTGTCATAACACACGTGACGTTGCACCTGCTTTCTTCCAGGTTTTCGTTTCTACATTTGCGCCGGGCACTCGGGCCGGACAGAAGGCCACGCAGTGCGATGGAGATTTATGAACGACGGGTCTTGGAGGCTCTTGAAAATACTCTGAGCTCTCCGGGCCAGAGATTGGTCCCCAGCACTATCAAGGATGCATTCGCAGCACTCGTGAGGCTGGTGCATACATTCGGGACTACGCTTTTCGAGGAGAGGCACTTTGCTTCGCGCACCGACGCAATATTCATCGCCCATCCCGTAACACTTTTGCACGTGTCTACTGAAGGAGTGACGACGTACCTTCGGCACCGATCCGTGTCCTCTGATCGTTCAGGGGGGCAGTTGCAAGCACAGGCCTTTTGGACAGTGCTTTTGGGGGCATTGGCATCTTCTCCAACGAAGGCCGCTTTTCCGCTGTTGACTTCGTTGGCTGGCGCCTCTCTGCCAGCACATTTAAAGGGACTGAATGCGACTATGGACGAACTGGTAGAACGTTTGGTGAGCAATGTAATAGCAGCTGGCGGCCGGGGAAGCGAAGAAGAAACTGTAGCAAGGATGTTGAGTGCTCCAGGTAAGTATTGCAGCTCCGTCATAGGCTGTTTTGGTTCGCTTCTAAATCATCTCCAGCGCCATTTATTTCTTCTAGCTGTTTGGAGAGGATTGCGTCCATTCTCTCAAACAACGTCGCTGCTTTTGCGGAGACAAGGGTGACGTTCGCTGGTACTCCCTCACATAACCGCGACGGTGCTCCGGATCTAGCAGATGTTGGCTCTGCCATAAGATTGGCGAGGAATTTGGCCGGTTCAGGTTACGAATTCTCCGGGGATTCTGGAGCGGAACTTTACACCGGGTTATTCTTGCTCGCTTACATCATCCCAATTCAGGGAGAGGCATCTACCGACAGATGGGTAGAAGATGCAAAGGCGTTGTGGACCTGTTGGATTTCCGGAGAAGGTGATGGACGACAAGACATGAAGAATGTCGTCGGTGGCCTTGTAAAGGAGAAATTGAGAAGCGTCATTGTTGACGAGGAGGCGGAGACGCGGTCAGCGAACCATTCATATGTTGTGCTGTTCTTCGTTGACATCAATTTACCAGGCCTGAATACATCATCGGGTGCATTGCTCCGTCGCCTCCGGGTATTCATATCGACCCATTGACAGACATTCTTCCGTCACGCGAAGAATTAGACGCCATGCTGGATTCCTCTTCCCTTCCTTCCTCTTCCACTTCTCCGAGCTTGGCGCTCTCCTCGATCCCACACTCCCAACCACTTCGAGAGTTCATACACCTTCCAAATCAACGTGCAAAAAGTATGCACGTGCCGTTCCTGCCCTCCTTGCCTGCCTCTCTGGCTCACGGACGGTCGCACGATCAAACCTCTGGGCGCTTCGGCACATTCTCGTTCTTGCTTTCTACGCGAAGAAATACCTCCAAGTAGAGGACGTACATGGTGGCCTCGCTGCGTTTGGCATCGCCAAGGAGCATCTCGAGGATATTGTGGAGAAGGTCAAATCGCTAACAACTTATTTGCTGGGCCATGTTGAAGATAGTATGCACGCCAAAGTTGTGAATGGGCTCATGAGTAAGGATGGTGCGGTCGTTGTCGAAGATGATAGTCTCGCATCATTTGTCGGTGCACTCGTTCGTCGTGCCAAAGAAAAGGACAGAGTGAGGGATACTTCAGTGCTCGGCATC
>JBBPOJ010001215.1:0-15520 GCA_038091395.1 Leccinum rimulosum | reverse complement strand
CCGAACCTTCTTGTAGTACAGTTTCGATACCGCATTCCTTGACGGAGTCGTCGCTGATGCGTAGCCATCCACGGCCAGGTCGGTACATTGAGTCGACTAGGTCGTCGTCATCTCTGATGCTTCCGTACCGCAAACACTTTTCGCATTCGCATCCCAGAGGGTGAACTAACCGTGGCGGAGCAAAGCGAGCCGCGGCACAGGATGGAGGACGAGGTTTTCGTCGGAAACAGACATAGTGCCCAAAGGAGTGTTGACCATAATGACAGACGATGGCGGTTAGTCGATAAATAGTTCTGGTTGTCGAGTACATGGCCTGGGTGGGTGTGGTGGAGCGGGGCAAGGTAGGTGGTGAAGCAGATATTGGAACTGAGGGGACGGTAGAAAGGCTGCCGGAGGTTGTGAACGGAGTGAGGTCTAAGATTTCGGGGAAGATAATGCGTATGGGATTCTTTATCGCAAACTGGCCATAGCTTAACGAACGGTTGAGGTGGAGCACAAGCACAAGTGGAGGCTGAGCTATTGTCAGACCACACAATGTATCAGATGGGAGGGTGAACACACCCTTGCAATCATCGCCTGCTTCGTGGAGGCTCTGCTCAGCACTTTATCCAGTTTCACTCCCTTCACGTCCTCTTCCAGTCGGCCATGATCTAATGATGCTCTCAGTTTTACCTCCAGTTTCCTTGCATCCTTCGCTTTGCGCTTTTTCGATATTGTGGCTTGTGGATCTGCGTTGACAAGTCTCTCTAGACGTTCCGCCTCCAGTACAAGCCGTTCATGGGTTGCAATCACCGAACACTTGCGACAGATGCAATCGTTCAGCATTTCAAGTTTGGTGTATTCGGCAAGACAATCTTCGAGTCGGCAGTTTGGCTAGCTTCCGATGAGCGCAATACAAGTTTCCCGGAAAGATAACTCACAACGTATCTGGGGACCGCTAGCTGCCAGCTATCAAAGGCAAAGTGCATGACGGCTTCCGTGTATCCACATTCAATGCAGCTCCTCCTGTTAGCCGTCAACCCGTCGAATACACTCATTCCTATATCCCTGCCACCTTCCCCATCAAGCTGCGATAATCCTCCGAGGCCACGATCTCGTTGGCGTTCCCTGTTGATGTCGGCAATTTCCTTCTTGATGCACTCGGAAACAAGCTGGAACAACTCTTGGGCATCCTGGTGTTCTCGAGAGGAAAAGAGGGAGTTATGCTTTCCAGGAGAATGATTCACCAGAGCCTCAATGATCTCGAGTGGTCGGATTGAATAATACGAAGTCCGAGGGGCATTCAATTCTGAAAATGAGGACATGCTTTTAGCGAGGATGCATCTTGCCAAAAAAAAAGCCGCACGAACCTTGTAGCAACACAAGAAGGGCGTCGATAACCGGTGACGCAACATCTAGCTGTACGGCCTTGTCATGAGCGGCAGCTAAATAAGGTTGTAAGTAGGATAGAGAGGCCATTGCCTGGGACCGATGGTAAGAAATGGGATGCACGGAGAGCACTGGTAATGAATTTGACCTGGATTGTGGAGTTCATAAAGCAGTATGTGCCTGAGATGTTGACAAGGCCGGGATAATAGCCTTCGGACAATTCTTGTTTAGTATCTGTCCCAAAGTTTTAGCAACTACTGTTCGGAGGGAGAAGTCTCGGCGCACCTGGTTTGGCATATCCGTTCAGCTCCAGCTGTTCACCGCGAGTGCGAATGTGCTTCTTCTTTAGCTTTTTCGTCTCATGCGATGATGTGGCACTTGAGTGGTTGCCTCCCCAATTCCAAGGCAAGAGCGAACCAAGGTTTTCGAGGACCATGAGAGTCCCAAACGAAAATCCTTTGAAGTCGGGTTGGGTACAGACGAGCGTAATAAGAGGAAGAAGGAGGAGTACAATTGGTGCAATTTGCGCGAGAACCGGATGTAGGAGAAGGTTTGACAACCAAGCTCTTAACTCTTCCGGTATGTTCATGGAGATATTCGCTTTCACGCTCTCAACGACATGAGCACCGTCGGCGGTGACCGGTCGAGCTTGTAGTAGTAGCAGCGAACTCGCTCAATATTGCTACACAGCGTCCCTACATCTTAACATCATACGTTGCAACAGTTTCACTTCCTTTAATGGCTACCTAGCGCAATGGTAGCGCGTTTGGCTTCGATTGCCCAACGGTACCAAAAGGTTGCAGGTTCGAGTCCTGCGGTGGTCATTCTTTTTTGTTTGTTTTTTTGTTTGTTTAATTTCATCACGTGACTTGACAGCACTAATACGCGAAGCGCGTCGAGAAATGATTTGTTGCTCATCACCGATCTAGAAATACGCCAATCCTCAATTTGAGCCACCATGCTCCTCTCTCAACACTCTTCTAACCCTCTCGAGGTTGGCTCTTCAGATCCACGGAACAGGGCATACCACAGAGAGTATCTGTCTGCCCAGAAAGTAAATGGCGCTCAAAATCTCACATCTGAAGATGGCGGTAGCAGTGTTGGTCGTCAAGAGGTGATCGAATATCACAATCACCTTTCTCAGCTCTACAATCGGCCACTGCCCACCACCAAGCCACGGTCGAACGCGGACGAGCTACCTATCATGGTTGATCTCGACGAAAGCAACGATGAACCAAATTCTATGGATTGTCCGCAAGATATGTGTGACCTCGAAGGTTACGAAGATGATGATGATGATGAAGACGACGACGACGACGACGACGCAGATGCACCAGGGGAGACGGATGAGGAAATGACGATACACCTCAAGTCTGCAGAGGAGCGCGAAGAGATTCAACTAGAGATCGCTAGCTTACTGGCAGCAGTACCCCAGCTATCAGACGACTACAAGATACTGGACCGCCTAGGCACGGGGACTTTCTCATCTGTGTACAAGGCCATCGACCTGTGGTACCATGCCAAGTGGGATAATACGCCATGGCACGGTCTTCATCCTCCTTCATCCTCAGCACACTATCAAACTATGCCATACACAAAGGGGAGTAAAGTCTTTGTTGCTATAAAACGTATCTACGTGACAAGCAATCCTGAACGTATACGGAATGAAATATCCGTCATGGAAGATTGTCGAGGAACTCGACACACGTGTCAGCTAATAACCGCCTTCCGCAATAAAGATCAAGTGGTCGTTGTCATGCCCTACAACCGCAATCAAGATTTTCGCGTATGTGTCCGTACCACTCTCCTTTTCCCATCACCTGCAGCCTTTCATAGGATTTTTATATGGGCCTTTCAATGGCAGGGATAAAAGCATACTTTCGATGTATGTTTCGGGCGCTGCGCGATGTTCATTCTCGAGGCATTATCCATCGCGACGTTAAGCCTGCCAACTTTCTTTTTGACCCTCAGACTGGAATCGGTACCTTATGTGACTTTGGATTAGCTAGTGTATGTATCGCGCAATCTCTTTTATTGAATTAAGCTCATCCTTAGGTAACAGCGAATGGACTCGTCTGTGCCAATTCATGGAGCATGCCTCCATACCCCGCCTTCGCGAGAATTCCCACATGGCAAGATTAAATCACGAGAGGAGTACGACGTGGAACACCTCAAAAAGATGCAAAAGGAAGCTCGAGTTAAAGGTTCGTGGACAAGCGATAAAGTCGGATACCCAGAGAAAGACACTCGGTCAGTTTCAACATGTGAACGCATAGTCTAGCCGATCTCAGTCATCTGCAGGCCCCATTCAAAGGCTAATCGAGCGGGCACGCGAGGATTTCGAGCACCAGAAGTCCTGTTAAAATGCGGATCGCAAACTGGAGGTAAGGTTCACTTTTGAAGAGGAACCTGCTATCTGACTGTATGCGAAAGCGATTGATGTCTGGGCAGCCGGGACCATCTTACTTTTCTTTTTGACGAGAAAATTTCCTCTGTTTCAATCGAGCGATGACATCGAGGCTCTAATGGAAATCGCCACGATCATTGGTAGGCAGAAGATGGAGAAAACTGCGATCCTGCACAGTTCGTGCGTTTTAATGCTTGAGGGTTCTTTCATAATGTTATTTTTTTAGGTCGCACGTTCGCAACAAATGTGCCATCCTTGACCCTCGAGGGTATCAGCTGGCGAGACTTCGTTGAGAAACAAAACCCCGAATTGATGCAGGTGCCGCGTCCTGACCCTCGCTATTATCCATATAATTTGCACGAAGTACATGCAACACCTGGTCCCCCGCCTTCGACGTCGTCGGCACACACGATCGTCCCTAAGCATGATGGGGACCGCTCGTCCCCACGTTCTACATCAGCACCTACGATCCCGCCATACCCTACTGGAGAATCGCACAGAGCCGACGTAGAAAATGCGTTTTCGCTCCTCAAACAATTAATGGAATCAGAGTCCCATAGGCGAATAACCCCACGAGCCGCATTATATCACCCATTCCTCACGGACCCCTTGGAAACTGAGGACGACGAACTGTTCCCGCATCCTCCCGGAGAAGGGATATGTGAGAAATACCACTTCAAAGACACGGTCACGGAGGAACACTGTGTGCTGCTCGACACGGAGGGACAAGACAAGGTCCGGAGGCTGGTAGCTGGAGAGGGAATAGCTATCGGGAGCGCACCATGCGAGTTTCATAGAACAGAGTTGGAATCGGAAGAGTAACACAAGCGACAAGTTCAATTGCGACGTTTTTCGTGTTACCTTTTGGAGCTGGTTCGCTGTATGTGTGGATGGCTGTCGCGCTAGCGAAGTGCAAAAAGATGACCACCGCAGGACTCGAACCTGCAACCTTTTGGTACCGTTGGGCAATCGAAGCCAAACGCGCTACCATTGCGCTAGGTAGCCTTGCTGTGGGTGGGCCGAGTGCAATCCGAATGGGCCCCAGGCTGCGGCAACATGATCGGATGCGGACGGGCCGTCGCAGGATTCCGAAAGTGTTGTTATCCGAGTCGGTGCTCGTCTGGTTCTGAGACTTGCACTTCATGGCGCTTAACTGGGTGACCGTCGTCGACACCAGACCCCTCCTTCTCCATGCGGAGTGCATCATCGAGTCGGCAGGTGACGCCAAATGTATCCTTACAATCCCAGCATCTCCACAGTCCTCTAGGACGACGGGTAGCGGGCTGAAGAAGCTCGAGGCGGTCGGCACAGTGACTCTCACAGATCAACGGGTATGTTCCAACACAGACACATCTTTCCAACCACCTTTACCAGAGAAACAGCTCATCTGGATCAATCCCGATGCCAAATCATCCTTCAAGTCGTTGACGATACCCCTGCCTTCGATTCTCTCGACCAAATTCGAGCAGCCCATGTTCGGGGCGAACTCCCTCGTGATCGGCGTGAAACCCACTCCTGAGGGTGGTCTGACGGACGGGACCACGCTTGAAATGTGGTTCTTGAATGCGGCGATGTTCAGGTTTGTTAGCATCTTGGAGAAGACGCGCGAGAGAGCGATATTTATGAAGAGGCAGTCGGTGGAGGAGGAGGACAATTTACGTTCGTGGTCTTTCACTGTTTGACCATTGTTACCTCCGTGTTCATGGACAATCACTTTATAGCCGCGTATACATCGTCTCACACATCCTCAGCGAGTGGATCTACACCCTATCCGGATCTTCCTCCCGGCTATGATGCCTGAGGCCTGAGGAGCCTTTCCCCGTGATCAGATGTTAGTCGGAGGCCGATAATTCGTGCCCGGATCTTAGACGGCGGAATCCTTGTTTGACCACTGTCGCCGAAAGTAATTCGTTCATGTACAGTCGATGGACGTTGGTGGATGTACTATTTACTAAGATCATGATTCATGGAAAGAGAGAAAGCGGCAGATATTTATCGCTTTCAGATTTCGATTTTTACATCTTGTTTAACGGCCATAAAGTTTAAAGGTGCTTCCTCTGGAGTGACTTGAGCGCGTCTAGCTTGCACACAATAAATATTCCGTGGCGATTGCTTCAGGCTAAGCGTGAAAAGGTTTGTATATATACATACTTACCTAGTGATAGCAGAGTGATATGAACGACTAGCAGTATGTTAACGATTGTTATATGTATCTGACCAATAATGATACAACAGGGTGAGCGGACGTGCGTATGTAAACGAGTGAGTAGTAATCAAAGAGTTTTTACCATCCATGCAAAGGGAAAAATGCACTCAAACAACGGAGGGTTAGATGCCCAGCTAGATATCCCTTCCCTGGCCCTCCCGGCCAAATAATCGAGGTACGTCAGCGTCCTCCCTTGGGCTACCAGAAAAGCTATGAGTGTGTGTGGGATCGAGAGTGATTCCAGCGGCTGCCCAGGATGTCAAACTCGGGATTAAAGAGCTGAATGTCGGAGGGGAAACTCGAGGTGCCTGGGAATTCGGGACATTCAACTTGTCACCACAAACAGGCTGATGAAAATCAGTGGATCTGGAAACGCAGTCAGGCGTTGAAGCTTGTGACGGCGCAGAAGAACTTTGGGAAGTTCCCGTGATCGTGTGCGACGCGACTTGCTTGAAGTTTTGCACCGTTCGACTGAGTGTTCGTAAGACCGAGGTACGCTCGAACAGACGCCCAGTTGGTTCAACACAACGCGCGCTCTCATTCCTATCCACGCCTTGATTCATGAACGCAGAGTGGATGGAAGTATCTGAGAGGCCACGCCGAAGGAGCCTACGCTCCCGTAGTGGGCCAGGATTATCGTCCACCTCTGAATGTTCGATGCTCCGTGTGGAAACAGAGGGTGCATCAAGGACTGCATCCACGTCTCGTGACAGCTGGGAAGGTCTTCGTTTCCTGACCGCAGATCTGCCTATGGTGGCTATGCCGGTCTCTACAGGTTTGGATGTGAGGAATGTAGACTGGACACGACGCGGCACGCGAGGCAGGACAACCCAGGGGTCTGACGCGTCATCTGGGTGTGGTGCGCCCGCGAAGATGTCCATAATGCTACGCGTGTTGGTTTGTGTTGACGCTGATGGATTGGGGAGAGTGTGTAAGCTAGGAAGGTGACTACGCGCCCCCTCGTTGTCTGGGTGTGCCGAAAATATGCTGGTCACCGATTTGCCGGCACCAGTCCCTGAAAATTCAACGTTGACCGTAGTAGCAGAGGCCGCGAGCGCGGGGCCTAACTTTGGTACCGGACGTGGGACGCGAATGTTTCCGAGGCCAGTGCTAGTTGGCCGTGGGGGTATACGCGTGGCAGAGGGTAAGAGGTTCGCATCGTATGACGAAGAGCTGAAGATCTTCGAGAATGGAGCCATCCAACTTGCTCCCAAGCCAATACCAGCTATCTTTCTTTCCTTTTCCATCGCCTCTGCTTTCGCCGGATCAAGGACCATCTCGCTGATTCTAACTGCAATGGCTGGCTCCAGTATGACATCGTTCAGAGTGGCACGCATTTGACCCATCTCCTCGAGGACTTCCTTGAATAGCTTGAAAAGCCCCCGAAGATCCTTTCGTGTGCATAATGTGGTTATCTTATCGTCTTCGAGCCACACACGATACTGCGTCCGTAGGTGAGAAATATCCAATAGAATATTGCCAATGGTTGTTCGCGAAAGATATTTGACATCTGCACCACGCAGATGCTGGCGTTTAAGGCGGTTCGTGAGCGTAAGGGCGTCGGCCTGAATCATACGATGAAGGAGGGAGTGCAAGCGTTCCAAAAGGCTTGACAAGGGTGAACCAATACCATCAAGCAGTGATGAAGATTCCGAATGCCCATCGAGAGGAGTTATAGCTGAATGTTCCACGAGCGACACATGGCTAACACCATGCAACCCAAGCCATCTGTCGGTTTGTATGGATTTTGTTGCCTGATTCGGGCGCAGCAAGCCCTGATCATATTCTGGTTCATTATCCGTGTCGAAGCTGTGATGAGACTGTGGGTATCGGGGTCGAGGATGAGCGAGACCGTTATACTTGGTTGTCGAAGCCAACAAGGAGTCGACTGGGGAGAGTGGTCTGCGACCAGTTTCGGGAGTCAGTGGTTCCTGGTAACAGGTGTTAGCAAGACTAATATGAAAGAGAATTACTTACATATGCACAGTGGGATCGTGAATCAACGCTGCGTGGACGTCTCGTGGAGCCAATAAACTTGACTCCCATCAGGTAACATATTAAAATAGAATTGGGGCTCCTACCGAGTCCTTGGCGAAGGAAGACGGTCCACTCGACGCACGGGAGTGTTTCAATGGAGTCTCGACTTGTCAACCGGTCAATCCCTGCCACTGGCGAGACACACGGAAACACTTTACCTCGTACAGCAATGCTGTGCTCTCCCGCCTCCCGCTGCAACGCCTGGAGATCCTCACGGGACTCCGTCAATAATTTGTGGAGCTCCTGATTGTCCGCTTTCAGCATCTCATTGTCTACCACCAAAGACTCTATGACTTTGATGACTTCCGGATCTTCTTCCGCCGCAGACTTGGTGACATGCTAAAACCACGGAAATGAGTGACACGATGTAAAGTGAACCTCGTTGAGACCAACGGTAATTTGAAGCCCCTCCAGCTTAGAACGTACGTCCTGCAGGAGTGACTCCGAAGACTCGAAACGTTGCAGACGCCTGATCTCCAGGTCGTCTTGCAGGCGACGGACTTCAGTCTGTAATTTGTCTAGATGGGGATGTAAAAGGGCGTTCCTCTCAGCCTTACTGGAAGTGCTTCACCTGTGCGATCCTTGAGCGCAGCCAACCGCGCCTCTGCGAGCTTCGCCCGCTGAGTTTGGCTGTTACGTTCTTGTCGAACGTCGTCACTTTCCTGGAGGACGGCGGAGAGCTTGGCGTCCAAGCCAACGGTACGCGCTTGATGAGCACTCAATCTCGACACTGTAGTGCGCGCCTCTTCCAATTCGTGCAACAAGGTCTTGTTCGACAACTCGATCACCTCGCTGTTCACGAGTGCTTGCGTGAGCCGCTGTGCGAGGTATCTGTCAGGGCGGTCGCACACGGATCCAAAGCGGACGTGAAAGATCAACCTTGTCGAGCGATGCATTCACTTTCAACAGTTCAGCCACTCTTGCATCTCCTTCGGCCTGGTCTGACTCGGTTTCCCCGGATATACTGTCTTGAGTAGCTTTCCGTAGCACAGAATTACCCTGCTGTGCTGGGGTGAGGACGGGGTGTCATGGTGCGTGTATATAGACACAGACCTCGTGCCTGCGTACATACACCTCATGGCGCTGGAGCAATGCAGACCCGACCTCTGCGACGGGGGTTGGCACACCGATGGTGGGTCTCCGGGGAGAGACTCACCTGCACTCAGAACGAGCCTGCTTTCGAGCTTGGACTTGAGAGCTTTCCAGGCCTTTGCAGCATCGCAGTGTTCGCTTCCGCAACAGCAGGAGATCTGGGTCCGAGGCTCAGGGGAAGGAACTCTGGAGAAGTTAGTGAGGGCAAGGGTGAGGTCGTCGATGGTGGAGGTTGCATGATCGAGGCTGCTGGCCAAAGGAGAGTCTGGCGTAGCTGAGCGGTGGAGTGAGGAATCCGAGTTGGCTTGCATCTCAAGAGCCGCTGGAAGAGTCACTCCGTTCTTGAACTTGTTGAAAGGGTCGGATCCGTGAGAAATTACCAGAAACTAATTATGATACACATCGCGATATTAAACCGAGTCATTCCAATCCGACAATCTTGAGTACCAGCTCCGAAATCCACGCAGCAATCCTGCTCCACTGACTTCTGTTGGGGGCTAGAAATTGGAAGCTCGTCGCAAGTCCTTCCATGCTCAGCTCCTCCAGTCTCTTCTTCAATCCGTTCCCCTCGTCGACAGTGCTCAGAGTGGACACCGATCCTCCTTGCACCACCGTCAGCGTATGCATAGGATCCTGAGAAAGCCGGAAGATGTTCGACACAGCCCTAATGATCGACGCGTTGCCCGACACGGCAAGCGTCTCCTTGATCTTATCCTGTAATGTGTCATAGCTGGAGTAGAAATTCATGAGTCAAACAGCGTCAAAGTCAGACAAAAGAAAGCCCGCACATCATAGACAATAGATCCGGATAAGCAATGCTAACATCCAAAAGCAAGTTATACAGCATCTCAGTTTCCGCAT
Organism: Leccinum rimulosum; assembly: GCA_038091395.1. Taxonomy (NCBI): domain Eukaryota; kingdom Fungi; phylum Basidiomycota; class Agaricomycetes; order Boletales; family Boletaceae; genus Leccinum; species Leccinum rimulosum. The sequence continues at coordinate 5,549 of JBBPOJ010001215.1, read as the reverse complement.
CGTCTCCTTGTGCAGTCGTGAGCATTGTGGTGGCAAAGGAAACGACGAGTAATGCTGCCGTGTTGTCCATAATCGGAAGCATGTCAACCTCAATGCGCGGGACGAAATCACTGTTGTGCGACGGTCTTGTGTAAGGGGTGAACTCTTCTGCACGGCAGTCTTGTAAAAGTCTGATGTATGACTCGCGTGTCGTGGAGAATGGAATTAAAGCGACAAAGTAGCCCAGTGCATCAGGCGACAATGCGTAGGATGTGCCTTGCGGAGGTTTCTCTCCACAACGTACGGCTACAGAGAGCAGACTTCTGAGCACAGTCTCCGCAGACGATCTGAGGTGACTGTGACGAACGCCCTTGAAGATGATAGAGGCCAGGGAGAAAGAGAAACTTGACTCAAAGGATAGGCATAGAAGGCGGTCCAATTGGCACACCGTATCCTCGAGCTGGGTTCGGCCGTCCAAAAGGACATTGGGAATTGTGTTTTCATCAAATGCACCGTGCAGCTCCAGCGTTTCGGTCGTTGCACGCAAGAGGTCTGCAGCCTCGGCGTAAATGGAAGTATAACTGGACTGAAGCAGGGCAACCGCAAGCCAAAACACCTGGCAGAGGTATCGTGATCCTTCCGGCAAGGAGGGAACCACCTTGCAGATGCATCGAAGCATGCAAACCACTGCTATCGTATCTGTCTCGGTAGACTGACCCAGCGCGGTTTTAAAAGCGACGAGCATTTGATAGACGAGGTCATCGTCCACATCCGAGGTCGCCAGTGTGCCAAGCACAAGGAATGCCCTCGTTTGTATCGCCGTGGGAAGTTGAAAAGCCGTCGATGTAGCCAAGCTCATCCACCTTGCTCGCCAAACATTCAGAACCCCTGAGATACCGGTGAATACCATTAAAAGCAAGTATAGCCAGAGAGCTTGCCTTTGGAACCTGCTGTGACTTCAACAACCCTCACGAGCAATCGTATCAAAGCTTCTTGGGAGTCGATCATCGCCTTGTCGCTCGGTGGGTCGAAGTTGCAGTATTCGCTTGTACTCGACTGCCGTGCGAGACCAAATAACTGCAGGGTCTCGATGGTAATAAGCTCGTCCATCAGGGCACGTAAATCAGGCCCGCTTGCATCTTCTGCTCTAGCAAGGAAAAGCGACTGCAGGAAGTTCATCACAACCCCATAAACAGACTTCCGAACGAGTGTTTGTCCGGTCCCAGCTACGAGGGTAACGACATGGCAAATGTCGGGAACGTACAGCTGGTCGAAAGCCGCCTGCTTCGAATGATTGCTGGCGATGAGAGCAAACCGGGTCAATGTCGCGATTTCATTCCAGTGGACGTTCTCGGGTAATGTCCTCGACGGCTTCAAGGATGTTTTCCCAAGGACTTTTCGTAGCTTGGAAAAGATCTTTCCTCGGACGTTGATGGAGGCGAGCGCAGCTGCAGTCCTGGCAATCGTCTCAGACCGGCGTGAACCGATACCACCGTCTGCTGCGGCGCGGATCAACTCATCGAGAACCACATTCACGATCGTCGCATCCAGCTTCCCGATTTCGACCCATATATGCTTGTGGGTCAGGGATGAAATCTAGTCGTGTGTTCCAAGATCGTCAAGGATAAGGACGTAAGGGTAAGCACACACCTCCAAGTCTGCAATCGTCAGATCTATCAACGTGCGAATGCAATCTCGCAGTCGTGCCCCCGAGTGCTCGTACAAGGGGTTTGAAGGGTTGCAAAAGTGTGCGAGATTTTTGACCCAAGGACTCATATACTGGAGACAGTTGATGCGCTGTGCAATTCCAGCCTTATCCATCCCAGTAGAGATTACAGTCAAGAAATCGAGCGTGAGCTGAGGAGCAAAGCCTGCGAGCCGGTCGCTTAGACTGGTGACAAAAGTAGATAGATCGCCAGGAATAATCCCCGCTGACGAGGTGTCAAAACCAAAACAAGAACTGAGACTGTAAGCTTAAGTTTACCTTTAGACGCGATGATCGGGTTCTTGTCATAGTCGAGATATGAGCAGATGGCACCCATGAGGTCATACGCGGCACCGCGAAGCTCTTCAATGTCCGAGTTGATATTAATCATACCTACGTGCAGAAGCGTCGCAGAGATATTAGAAAATCTCGGGAACCTCTCAACGCGCAGGACTTGGTTATCGCGAAGTTGGCTCTTCGCAGCCCTAATGACCTATGAGAGAACGGTGAGTCGTAGAGAGACGTCATGCCGTTCAAAGTGCACCTTGACAATGTTGTCGCGATGTGGCGAAGAGAAGTAAGACGTTACACCCTGTCTGCTTAGCCTTATGATAAATTCGTGTGGATCGAGACCAGTCGAGACATTGTATGCGTCGCTAACGTCGGCCAGACATATAATCTCCGTTGATTTACACGAAAGAGTGGGTGAAATGACTGCCGCTCGAATCTGTCCCGAGTGTCATGTTTATAGAAGTATCCAAACCAAAGCTACTCACCGAAGTTATACGGATGTGAGTGAGCGCAACCTGCATGTTGACTGGCATACGTATATCATGAGCGTGTCTCATTGTCACCTCCGTGAAACCCGTATTATTTTCATGTTCCAGAGATGCTATGTTCCGTGTTACATCCACACTCGTAGAGAAGTCTTGGCACGTACTAGGATGCTCGAGAGCAGGCAGGCATGACTGAGGGACATGTTGCAGAAGCTCGGTTACTGAAGAACACGCTTTGATGCCATGTGAGAGGATGGTGCCTGTCAGCGAGTTCAACGAATGGTATCACTTGTGAGCAGAGAAGAAGGGCAGCACAAACCCGCAGATATGTTGTACATGCGCCTTAAGTAGCGCTGGGTTAGCGAGTTGGCGTTCAAAAATAACCATTTTATGAACCGCTGGCGCACGTCCAGAGGTATGAGCTGGGAGCATGTCTTGAGCCACTGGACAGGAATTTCAGACGTAGATGTGAACGAAGTGCAGTCCAGGATAATTTCGTAATGTCTTTGCTCGTACTCGGGGGCAGTCAACATCTAAACCGTGCAAGGTTGAAAGATACACATACTCAGAGTTGATGAATACTTACCTTTAAGATATGATACATCAGCAGTTCAATGTCGAGAGCCTCTACGTCTATTTTACAAACGCGCAAGACGAAGACGGCAGGTACGTCCTAGAAGAAGCGTCAGTGAAGTTCATCGTCACATCTATCAACTTACCTCGGCAACGTCCGCCGACACAAAAATATCGCGGACGGGCTCAATGTTACGATGAGCACAACGGTTCATCAGTTCAGTGAATTCTCGATGCTCTGAGCTTTGAAGCAAAGAAAGACGTGGGACTTCTGGTGCTTCCTGGAGCTCGACGAGAAGGTTGCATAGTTGGTCCCATGCACGTCTGGCGCCCATCGTCACAGAATCGTCCTCGTTGTTGGGCTTCACATAGCTAAGCAGCTCTTTCCCGATCTTGTCTGCATGCTTGTCCAGAAAACGATGCAGCACAATCGTATCCGTGTCGTCTGCAGTGGTACCCAACCATTCCCCGCCATCTTCTTCAGCGGCTGTTGCGGAGTATTTCTGCAGATACGGATTATATGAATTTCGTTCGTGCGTACACAGAATACTCACATTAACTTCACTGAGGAATCGGGTAACATTGGTAATGTTCGCCTTCAAATTTTCATTTAGGCAAACCATGTGCGCCTCCTTCGCGAAAAAAATGTTGTTGGCCAAATTCTGCATGACTTAAGCGATGATCATGAGACCTCGGCGAATGACTCCGTCGTCTTTGGGCACTTCAATATCAACCGTTTCAGGGGAAACGATGGCAGGAGAAATAAACCTGAAGGAGAGATGAATGAATATTGGTCTGTGTTTGCATATATCGCACTTGCCGTAGAAATATGAAAGCACCCAGGGCAGCGAACTTTGATTCAGGCCAGACTTGATAACTGTCAAGCGTCAGATAAATGACCTTGGATACATACTGATCCTTACACTGCTTTGGCCAGGCGAGCACACACTTCACGAAACATTCTTCGAGAGAATGAGTGATGATGAAATTTAGCGAGCCGACGAAATGCTTACGGTGGGAGGGCAGGAACTGAAGAACCAATGATTTCAAGGAAGGTCGACGCAATGAACTCAACGTCTCGCTGATTCTGTTCCAAAGTGTGCTTCGGAGTTTTTGTGGGGTCGATGTCATATGCATGGCCCTGAGGCATTGATGCCATAGTCTTGATTAGTGGTAGAATGAGACTGCGAAGGTAATTATAGCCGTGTATCTTCGCAAATGCGGACAAGAATCTTGTGCACGTGGAGTTGCTTCGAAACAGGTCCGCATCACTAGCTATCGGGATGTCAGTTTGCGCAAAATTCATAAGGTCAGCCTTTACCTGTGTGGGCGATCTCTCGGTCTATCATGGTTTTGAGTAATGCTACCAGAGAGGCGCGAGTGTCGAAAATATTCATGAGCACCGAGATCATCATATCAACCTCGCTGGCCGGGCAGCATTCGCATATCACCATGGCAAGGACCATCTAGATGTCTGTGAGCAAGGAATTTCCAGAAACTAGGTAGCTATTCGTACATCAGACCCTTTGACGAGCTATCAAGAAACTCGTTAGGTCGAGGTAGGATGCATGATAAACAGATAACCAGAAGACGTACCTCCCGCAGTTGGTTCCGACGAGCTTGTAGCTCTGGATTGCGTTGAGGTTCAAACTTCGTGCCCTTGCCCATCACACGAGCAAAGACATGAACGAATATAGTCCGCTTTCTGACGTCTGAATCATAGGCCAATGCAATGCAATGTTTCACCCCGTTCTCCGAATTGGCAACCACTAGATGGGAGAGTCCGGTAATTACTAACTCCCGGACGTCAGCTTCTCTCGGAGATGTTGATGGTCGCTGTATGACAAGTGAACTTGGCGTCAAGAATGGAAAAGTATGTGTTACCTTCTGCACCGAAGGAACATCCGAAGTGGAGTCGGAAGTCTGGAAATGTCGTGAGGAAAGGAAACTATGAAGGTCGGAGAAAAAGAACATACTGGTTGCTCTGACTGGCACACGTCAAGAGCTCTAAGAAGAGCGTGCGAGTACCTGATGAACAGACGCGAGACCGCGTGTCCCAAGTCATCACCGTCGTGAGGTACATTGGTATCAATGGACTGCAACTTTAGACGATCGAGGAGCCGGACAGCCGTCCGTAAGGCATTCATATTGATGTCATACTGAAGCTGAATAGCATCAACTTCTACATTCTGTAATCGGGATTTGTTCAAACACGGCCCCCATAGACATCCACGCATAACTCACCAACGACGGATCTTGGAACCACTCCATAATCGTGTCCAAAATTCGGTTGCGCGACAGATCATCCTTTCGAAGTGTCAGGGCATCTGTGCGCTCGCAGACACTGCAGACCAAGCTACAAAACTTAACGCGGATACGGTATGCAGCTGGATCATTGAATCTGGAGATAAATCCAACAAGAACATGAAGCAGTGACCCAAGGTCGATGCTCAATGCTTCGTCAGGTGGCATCTGTGCATTATCAACTAGTGATTTCAACACTGATATGAGCTTTA
>JBBPOJ010001214.1:0-15534 GCA_038091395.1 Leccinum rimulosum | reverse complement strand
GAAGGCCGAGTGTCGGTGGGAACAAGCGGCGGTCTGCCATTAGGTCCTGCCTCAATGTTTAGGTTTCCGTCTGGCCCACTGGTGTCTGGGGCACAGAAGACATGACCTCCAAACTGTATGGCGGAGGCGCGTCGTCCTGCACATCTGCAACATTGCTGTGCGAGACCTCCCACTGCCTAAACGCGACCTCGTCCACAACGACTGTGTCCAAACCCCCGCCGACCGCGTCCTCCATCTTCTTCTCCGTCACTGCCCATTGTCTCTCACACTCCTCCTTGCGTGCAGCCAACAACGTCCCCCGGTGCGCCTCATACTCGACCTGCTCAGCTCAACCACTTCTTGGCAGGCAATTCTCTACTCGTGCCTTTTGGAGCGCGTTAAAGGTCTCGCGGTCCGTGGCCTGTCATTCGGCATACCCTGGCGCGAGTAGCGGGCGCTCTTCTCTGCGATACGCCCGCTCGATGTGGATGTGTTCGATCCGCTTCGCAGCGATCCGCAAACGTTCGTGCTTGTCCTTTTTCGCCTTTTCCAGCTGCTCGACTTGGAGACGAATCAGTCTGTCCTCATTCAAGTCCTCCGTGTCCTAGACAATGTATGAGCGTTAGCGGGAACAGTGAAGGGACCAGGACGCACCACAATCGACACCTTGAGCCCGCTGCACTTCATCAAATCCTAACCAGCTTCTTGGCTTCTTCCGTCCTGATCGACTCAAACTCCATCTTTTGGCACCTTCCTCTTCATCTTCCTCCTCGATCAACCTCTTGGCACGCGTGAGCTCCGTGCGGTGGAACTTCTCCTTTTCTGTGCGTACGCTCACCTCCGGCGAGAGCTCTCTGCAACGTGCGACGAGTACTTTGTGCAGGAAAGGCAGGGTGTTCAGCGTTGGTCGTGGTTATAAGCTCGGTGAACTAGGCGGATTGACGCGTGCAGGGTTGTAGAGCGCCGTTTCGAGGGTGCTCAGGCAGGTACCCGCGGGCTTTGCCGAGGACGGCTGGACGGTGGTGGTGTCGTAGGGCAAGGAGCTGCTCGGACCGGAGACGGCGGACCTCAGAGTGGACAAACGGCTCGTCGATAAAGGAGGTAGTCTCTGTGGAATATACGCAGAGCTCGCAACCCATGAGGTAGGCTTCGACTTGTTCGGGGACAAAGTCGTCGAGGACTTGACGAGGTTGAGGAGGCGGGAGGAGGGGAATGATCCTTGACATCGCTGGCACTGAGTCCATAATCTTGAGAACCGGACTTGTGTCTGCGACGCGATGGTTACTTGTTTCTGATAGAGTTCGTGGATCCTTGGGCGGCAATTGTTGCAAACGGCGCCGTCTTAGCCATCTGTGAGCTATCAGAAATCACACTAAATAAATGCGAACTAACCGGAAACACCATTGTTCGGTCGCAGAGCCGTTTTGCATCTAATACAACTAACCGTCTTGACGGCGAACTTCATGAGTCCTCCAACAGTGGGAGTCGCGATCGCAATTGAACGAGTGTAATCGCCTGATACTAAGGGAACGTCAAGTAGTGTAAATCAGGGCCAACGGAGTGCGTACGCAGTGAATCAGCCTTTTCGCCGAGGATAGGTTCGAAGATTCTCATAAGAGGTTTCGAGAGTTGGTTCTCGAGATAGTACTTGGTATCGATAGGAATGTTATTCTCGAGCACATAAAGCGGATCTTCAGACTTTTCGTACGCAGCAGCACCTGCGGGGATAAAGAAGCCCTTGAATCCAAAGCATAGCATAGGTATTCGAAGGATTTACCCTTCATGCCTTTGACAATGACGTATGCGACACGATCGCCAAGAGTAGGGGCAGATCCAGCATCACGTTGTCGCATTCGTTCTGCAAGTTGCTTTGCTGCATAATCCGCTTTGGCAAGTGCCTTCGTGATCACGAGCTGGGACATATCGACCTTGTTTTGCAGCAGATCCGAGATCATCCGCTTCGTGTACCTGGTTTGATTATTAGCCCGAGGGGTTGAAGCTTATTGACATGTCATACTCCTCCGCTCCTTTACATCTCGATCGATGAGCATTTTGTGCAGGCAGGTCTCGATGACCGTTGAAACAAGTCGACAGTTGTCCCTCCGAACGGTCTATGCAAGGACATTAGAAACATATTTAGCGAGCACTTTCGGAAAAACACATACTTCAATACCCTTTGCGTCCATCTTGTCGTACTTCTCTGCCTTCGTCCAGTAGAGGCCGGCGTACCGTTTTTTACTGATGAGCAGGTAAGGGAGATAGACTTTTTCAAACTCGAGATTGATCGGCTTGACAAATTTAGCCGTAACAAAAGCTGCAGCTTGGGCCCCTGTTTCGCCAGCTTTCATTTTAACAAGATGACAGCCAGGTCAGGATAGTTACGCACCCAATTCTATGACAGTTTTGAGATCTGAAGGTCCAAATTTGGCCATAACAGAATCCGTGTCACCGTAAATTACATCGGCATTATGGCTGTGGCCATTCGAAATGGGGAATTCAGCTTCGACTTCCTGGGGTAGATGTAAGCAATGAAAATACTCGGGATAGTAGAGATCAAACCTGTTTGGTTTTCTCGATCATCTGGCGACCGTAGGCAGTCACACTAGACGAGATGGCAAGACACGGCAGCTTCCCAATCGTCGCGCCGGTGAACCCGTATACGGAATTGGCACTTATCTGCATCTAAGTTAACCTCCCGCAGATCAATAACATCATCTAAATGTACCTTGAGGGCCAGCTGACGACCGTCCAATACTGCTCTTCTAAAAGGGTCCGTTTCTTTTTCGAGGTCAGCTTTTGCTCGTTTTCTGGCAGAAATGAGATCCTCCAGTACAGTTGGCAATGACCCCTTTCGTTTGGCCTTTGTAACGAAAAGATCTGCGGCAACGAGGTGTTGAGATTCATGCGGGGATGCTACCGTCGCGCCCGTACCATTGTTCGGTGTCTGGATGTAATCTGTGTCTTTGACGAGGTTGAGTCGGTCGATAGTTGCCTTATCCAAAAGTGTCGTGTAGCACAGGTTGTGAGCCATCATGATGGAGGGATACAAGGAACTGAAGTCGAGCGTGGCAATAGGCGAATCGTAGTAACCTTTCTTAGGCTCGATAACGGTCACACCTTCATACTGTTCATCCGCGCCTAGTGCAGTCAGAAAAATGTAGTTTCACTATCTGCTAAGAACTTACCTTCGCCTTTCATTGCGGGCACAATATATCCTTCTTCATTTGCCTTTCGAAAGAGTTGGGATAATACTTTGATAGACTGCCCGCGAGAGAGCAAGAAGTTGAACGGGACACCGGTGACGCGCGCCATCTCGACATAATTTACGAAACACATCAACTTATCGAGCGGTCGTTGCGGGAGGTATGCATCCTAAGCGGTGTGCGTGTTAGAAAAAACCCATCAAGTTCATCGTGTGTGACAAGACCTTCAAGCAGTAAACAGCCAACCGCCGCCTGGACTCAGGCCCACCATTCTGCAATTCCGTGATAACTGAGTGGTGGACGTCTTCCTTTTGTTCTCCCAAGAATTGTGCACAGACTGAATTGAGCGTATAGCTGCGCAGTTTGTGTTCGCGTTGCATGAATTGGAGTACGTCAAGCTGTAGGCGACCGTCGATGACAGTTTCCTTCGAATCACGCTGACCATAAGCTTTTGACGAGAAGTGTGTATCTTTCACTTGCGTCTTTGCGTCTTGACGAGCAGCCTGTCATTTGACAGCGATAACAAGTTGCAAAACAGACGTACTTTCAACCTCCCAAGATAGGAAAACCTGCTGGCTTTCAAGTGTCTTGCCCTATCCATGAGGTATGGTCAATCGAAATTTGCGATGTTGTATCCAATGATCACGTCAGGATCCACCTGCTCAATGAAGTCCCGCCAAGCGAGAAGGAGCTTTGCTTCATCGTCAAAACAGAGGACTTGCGACCCAACAATGTGTGAACAAGAGTTCAGCGTGAACACGTTCCGGATGAATGGCTGCCTTTCGCCTGTTGCGCGTACCCATGAGTTTCGACATCAAGCACAATGCGACGAGATATTTACCTTGGCAAGTCACCATGTTCGCAATCTGGATGACAGGATCCACATTAGCCTCGGGGAATATGCCTTTCCGTCCAGCGCACTCGACATCGAAACTGAGAATACGTAGGGGTGCAATCTTTTGCCAGTCTCCCTCGGGAGAGTGCGAGATGAATGCATCCCACCTTGGAGACGTTTCAACAACCAGCAAGGAGGCATAATTGATGTTAACGCACTTCACATTGAGCTTGATTTGGCACGCGGACCGTTTTGCTTCCTCACAAAGCAGTCTATACTTTCCTGCTGGTATTTCGATCCAGTTCATACCCACCACCTAAAGGTAGGAAATGGTATCGAGTTTGAAGTATCTATGACAATAAAAACTGACCTTTGTATCTATCATGAACCGCAATGTATACGGGATAGGTAGGGTAAGGTTGACCGATAGCAAACATATCTCGGAATGAAATTTTACCACGTTCGAACACACGTAACGTGACTGCCTCCTGCGCAATTCTAATCAAGCATACCATGTCAGACTTCATGTACCAGTTTCGATGATTCACCGACTGACGTTCAAAGTATCCATGAAGGCGTTGAAGTCGGCGTTATCAAAGCCGCGAGGAACGGGGATGTAGAAATAAGGCATGAACCGTATAACATTGGCGAGGACACTGTTCCCGGCCTAAAACGATTCATAGTTAAGTGCCAGGCTCAAAAGTCACGCAGGGCAGAAAACACCTCGGTGACGCCGAACATACGCAGCATCATGAGTCCAGTGTCTGGATCCGTCGCATTCTCAATATCCACCTGTTGAAAGACTTGTGTGGCCTGAGTTTGCGAAACAGGAGTTGTTAAGGAAGAAACGCACTAGTGGAATCCGTCTTCTCGTTTATTGGCTTGAGCTTGTGGCGAGACCACGAGTCAGCGCCGCCCTCAGAGGCTGAAACACATATCCAGGTCAACTAGTGGAGCGTGCGGAAATGATTAATGAATACGCACATCAACCACCCGAAACGTTCTGACTGAGTTGTTCTAACACATCGGCAAAGGAGGAATTCTGCGTCTTCTGTGACCCAGACGGGGCCAGCTTCCTGCGCTTCACTGCTGGTTCAGTGGCCGCCTCTGCTTTGGCTCTAGCGTACGTATCAGTGTAGCACGGCACACGAGTAATGGGTTACAGTAGTGATTACCTGGAACCTCCGTTGACCTTGGGCGTGGGCATGATAGAAAGGTGTAGTAACTTTCGGTCGCGACGCGTGGGGGTGGTAGCCAGCATATGTGGAGTCGCTGGCATAGATTGAGGAAACGATGAGTGCTGGCAAAGCATACAGTAGAGAATCTTCTTGATGCGGAGGATGTCTCTCGAAAGCTGGAGAAGATGGGTAAGGGAATGTCGGCGGAAAGACGGCGACTTACGCTTCAAGGAGGCTCGCGGTAGGCACTTTGGGTAGCCCAAGTAGAGCGACGATGCGGGTACTTTTGGAGCGGGCGTCGTCCTCATTGGCATGCTGCCCTACTGGGACTGCGAGTACGCTGACGAGAATATGACCTACGAGACGGTCACGGACGGGTCATTTCGTCATCACATCTACCGGAGATGGAGGTGACGTGGTAGAGGAAGAAGGAACGTCTTAGTGAGCTTGTCATGGTAATTTGATCATGGCTGGGCGGAGCGCTTTTTTGGCCATGATGAAGAGGTTGAGGACATCATCAACAGAGGTGTTGAGTTTGGAAACGCGAGTGTCGAGGTGATGCTGGAGGATTTCCTGATCCGATAGGTTGATAGCGCGTGCCTGGTGGGCATACTTGGCGAAGTTGGCAAGTTGAAGGCGGAGTATCTTGCACAACCAACAGAACTCAACCTTACGCTGGTTTTTGGGACAGAAACGAGAGGCCTACTGTGCAACTTGCTGGGGGAAGGGTCAGGGGATTCGAACGGGACAGGAGGGGGCGGGAGTGCTCGCCTGGCAGATAGCCTCAAGATAGATGTTATTCCTGAGTGTTGAGAGTCCACAGGAACATGAGCCAGGGTGTGGCAAGTGCTCTATCAGTGCGATCTCTACCCTGATCGCCACTGACAATGCCAAGGAGGATGCTCTCCGGTGTCTCGCTGGCCTCGAGATCGTCGACATCTAGGGCGACTGTACGGTCAGCCTGCTATTGGGCAGCAAGTACCTGGACATCTGCGAGTGTGAGGAAGTGGTGAATGACGATCTCGGAGGCGACGCTCGTATTTTGAGCGATGTTCTTGTAAGTACTGCGAAGCGAACGAAAGCAAGATTTGGTTGTCCATCCGTCTTTCTGGGGCTGGGAAAAACGAACTGTAAATTCAGATGTGGACGAGACTAATTTGGAGTGAACTCACTTGACCATTTAGAGAGAAACATCGATCGCGACGGGAAGATGTACAATCGTCGCTGTAACTTGAACTAGTCGCGTTTGAACTCTTGATTAGTAATCACTTAGGGACAAACCTCAAAGAACTCCGACTCTATGTCCGCCGAGTCCAGTACGTTACTAAGGCGCCAGGTACTCAGTAAACCACGCAAGAGCAGGCAAGAGCGCCAAGCAGTATATGTGCATTCCCTCGAGCTGTACTAGGACTCTCATTCAAGTATTGACATGCGAGGAATAGCAGAACGTATGCGAGGAACGTGGAACCTGTGAGTCCGTATCAGTAGTAGTATACCTTCGACGCCGCTTGTTAGTTCGAGTCTGGTCGTACTAGGGAAATGTTTGCTTCTTGCAGACAAAGAAGCGACCGACCTCGCTGGTGATTCAGAGGCCATCTAGAATGGGGAGACTGTTAGGTAGATCCTGCGCATTTGAGATAAGGAGTAATACTCCACGAGACGCTTTCATATTTGATTGATCAGTGGATCACTGCACTTTTTTGGCCGAGCCCAGTTGGGCGAATGAGAACGGGTTCTTTGCTGCCTCATGGCACACGCATTGGGAATCGATCGATTTCAATACCCACGGATCACACTCCCATTATTATCTGACAGAGTGCCGGACTTTGGCCGAAGGCCAAAGTCCTTTGTCTGTGTGCGAAGAGGGACGCTCGGGCGGACCTGCCTGCTTGCTCGTCCGTCGGGACACCCCTCTCCGAGGATCGGGGTCGGGCCATCGCGTGTGCGATGTACAGTCCGAGTAGGGGCAGGTAAGGGAGCAGTGGGTAGCGGTTTCGAGCCTGCGAAAGCTCTCATCAGGGGGCTTCGCCGCTACCCCGACCGCTGCCCATCCGAGTCCGTTTAGGGTTCAGCTACCAATCTTAAGCCCTATCGAGGGAGTTGGCCAGACTCGCAGAGGCGACTGAGGCGATACGAGAGGTGCGACCCCGGATAGATTGGTCGCATGGTGGGATGCACGAGTGGGGAGGAGGGAGGCTTCCTGCTCGAATGAGAGAATGAGAGAGAGAGAAAAAAGGGGGGAATCCCACAGGTGGTGCGGGCACACGAGGCCTTTTCAGGCACTCGCCTGCACTTGGGCGCTGCCATGCGGTCCCCACGTTGGAACCATTCCAACGTGGGATCGCTCTTCGCCATCCGTCGACAGGATTCGATGAAGCGACACAGAGTGTTGCACACCAACCCAAGTCCCCTACAGTACGTATCTGAATTTGGGATTCCGTCAAATTCATGAATTCCTAACGGGGTGTAGATTCAGTCGATAGAGTGAGTATTGCGCCCGATACACGATCACCACCAACGTACCTTGTCCACCTTGACCTGCACGCGCATTCTCCCCTCAAACTCGTCGATAAAGTATTCGTCTTCCTCCATGACGAGCTTGGCGTCACATCGGGCGTTCTCTCAGGCTAACGTCCACCGGATGAACAGCAACAAAAGCAAGCACACAAAACAACAGATGCCGATGACGACCCACGGGACATGGTTTCTATATGCGGGAACGATGAACGGGGTCGGGGAAACAGGGGTAAAATGATAAAATGAAAGGACGCACCTCGGTTTATGCTTGGATTGCCACATGAAAGGACTTACAGAGTTTCCGATGCAGTAGACACTGAGTACGATTGCGTTGGTCGTGATCTACATGAGAGGGGCGCGAGGACACAATGAAAACTAGATAAACGAACCCTCTTAGTGTGTCCCGCCGTCACGCTGGTCAGCCAGGACCAGGTGAGGAGGAACGAAGAGCCATGCATATTGACGAGCCAGGTCCCAAAGAGAAGCCCGACCCGATTGCTCCAGGGTAAGGATTCGATCATCAACGCCCCAACGAGACATGGGATGTAGCATGCTGCACCAATGTAGGCACGGCCATTCGGGATCCAGGACGCGAGCGTTACGCCCATCAGGAAGATCATGACTTGGATGAATCCTTCCGTGCATCCCAGAAGGGTAGTGTCGAGATAGGAAAAGCCAAAGGACGATACGATGATCTGGCGTTGATTCGTGAGCGAGTTTGGAATGTTATCAAAAGCGAAATATAGTGCAAAGGGCTATGCTTTGGGGTCTAGGAGCGCTTCAATCGTCCTACGTACTTTCGTCAATGCTAAAAGTGGGTCGCGGATGCGCGAAGACACACTGTTTCTTCTTGAAATATTTATTATCTATGCCCGTTTGATTTTGCTAGGGCTGAATCGGAACGAAAGCGGATATGGAGTCCGTGATTCACCTTCAGCCGCTGGACTGCCGTTGTACGCTCACTTGGTCTGAGGAACCATGCATCAATATGATAATCGGGGAAGAGGAACCTGCACATCACATTATAAGACGCCGAAAAGTCAAGGATGGTGAGGTACCAGTATATTACTACCAGCATGAGCGTTATGACACCAGTAATGATCATCAACCTTGCTAACTGTCAGTTCTCTACGGACAAAGCACGCACCATTGCCAGGGAGCAAACCTAGTTGTTTGACGTGCAGAGATCCAAAGCTAATGAGACCGACGACGATTCCTGCTGTGGTACGAGTCAGGACTGCACGCGAACCAATATAATCCTTCTACCCATCCCATCCATCAAGACTAGCAGCCCGTTAGAATAGACCATGACACCCAAAGAGAAGCATACTGGCACCAGTACCCGAATAGCAACGTCTGTTCCTTGCGCGCGTGTGTCATAGAACTTACGATCGTGAACCCGGCCGTGATGGAACCCTCACACATGCTCAGGAACAGTCTGCACGCGAAGAGACCTGCAAAGATGGTGCAAGCTGCTTGGCAGGTGAGTGTTATACTCCAGATGAGGACATTAAGGCTGGACACGGGGTCAGTGATGGAATGTGCAGTTAGACGATTGCAGCACTCGCCTCATCCATTTTCCAACAGGGAACCGCTGAAGAACAAGATTCTGAGGGTATTCAAACACCAAGTAACTGGTATAAAATATTGTCCCGAGCCTGAGGAACAAACGTTTGTCAACGATTCTCGAGGAATTTGGATCAATAATACCAGTTGAACCTGTGAAACGCTTGTCAAGACTACTGAGGATGTCACGCCACCGATACAAGTTCTTACTGATCAGTAAAGAGATGGGCATCTTGGCTTTCAGTTGTTAGAAGAAGCCCAACTCCCACCGCAATGTGAAATCTCACTTTATGCCTAGAATCTCTGAACCTCCGAGCGTCGTTTTGTCCATGTACTGGATCCTGCAATCAGAGAAGGCATTAGCGAAACTGGGTAGCCACCAGAAGCCTCTACGCACAAGTAGAGCACTGTTTAATTCGAGAAAATTATGCTTTGTTACAATACGACCACTCTCCACGATAGTGCCAGAACTCACTGCACATCATCGGGAGGATGTGATAATTAACTTTTTTTCCTACGTGGGTACTTCTAGTCAGGCCCCGTGCTGGGTCTTCGGTTTCCAGGAGTCGGGACACATCCCGTTTCGGGGCCTCTATTCGATTCGTGATCTTCGGGATGTGGGATTTGGCCGCTTTTTGGGCAAGCGCGCGGATGTCAGTTTTGAAGGCATTCCACAGGTGTTGAGGGGTGTGGTACTCGCTGGGTCAGGGGTGTCCAGTGTGGTTTAGAGGGAGTTGCCAAGTGAGGTTATGTCCCACAGGAGGGTTTGGTTGGAGAGCAAGGAGAGAGGCCGGGACCGGCGGCCCTGGCCGAGGTAAGGGAGGCGGGGCGGGGTGTGTCTCACCAGGACCATCTTATGATCCGTCGGGACCGCGGTGTGAATGTGTGAGCTTGGTGGAAGGGCTCTCGTACCTCCCACAGGTCACTGACATTGATCGATTGTGGGAACTCGCGGAGGGCGTTCAGCGGTTTGATAGTCATTCCTCGGGGGGGAGCGGTCGAGGGTATCCTCAGTGAGGTTGATGTCAGGGGTCAGCGCTCGGGTCGCGATGTCGCGCTGTGTGGTGTCCCAGAAAGCGGCGTGTGCATTGGGGGAGTTCGGTGCGTAGATGTTGGTTATGGATAGGCGTCGGTCGTGATGCCAAACAATGGACAGGGATGCGGCCCTACCGGGGATGTGTTCGTGGAGTGCGGTGGAGGAGGTTGAGATGAACTCCTTATTAAGGACAAAGGCAATCCCGGCGGATGCACTGGGGTTGTCGGTGGGGTGTGAGGGTATGACGCAGCCACCATCCCAAAATATCTGCACTTACGAGCGTAGGAATAGATGGAGGCCCTGTTTCATTAGGCATCTCTTGCACAATGTCAAATGTCTTTCCAGGATTCGGAATGGTCGATACCACGTCCTCGAAACCTTTCCAGCCGACAATAGGGTGTGCAAACAGCCTCTTGGAGGTCGACCCTTTGCCCTTGCTGTCTCGATCGTCTGCACTTGTTTTCTCCGCGGGATTACTGATGACACCGCTATTTTACGCAACACATTGCACCAACCTAACGCTGATTGGCGCATAGCCAGAGTACACGTACACGTTGAACGAAGCAGGTGCCCATCTGGGCAAAGCTCCGAATAACCCCACTTCTCTGGAACAAACAATTGCTTCCTCGATGTCCGCTATTGTACCCAAACAGTTGTAACGGTGCCAGAGATGAATGGCAAGCTGATTCAGTGAGTCCCATCGCTTGTGGTGACCAGGTGGGCAGCGATCCAGAGCTTGGCGATCAAGGATGACTGCCTCGCTAATGTAGTCCGCCTCGTTCCCTGGCTCAAACTTGGCAAAAGGGGACTCTGCTCGTGAAAGTATCTCATCGACTGAAACAGCCACTACCTCCTCAATGGAGTCCGTCCTGTCCTGAGCTTTCTCGTGCTTGGTCCAACTAGACAACCACTTTTTGACTGACACACATGTTATTTCAGTGCATTTCTCGCAGACAGAAGAAAATAAGAACCTTCTAATTTCATCTTGTTTCACTCAAGGTTAGCCTGGGAGAAACCGCTGAGATGTATGTATGGGGGGGGGCAGAGATGATTGCTGAAGGAGCTGCTTGTCTCGCAAGCATCACCATGGGCGGTCTCAATGGTGTTGATCTGGGCTGTAGTTTCATATGAAGCAAGGAGGTCTAGAAAGAGCTCTGAATTACACGATGAGCTACGTTGATACCAATTCAATTACTTTGCTGGATCTCCAGAGACTTGTTAAATAGCTCTGTGCGTGTCTGTGGAACCATAATCTCCGACAGACCAGTATCTGACATTCAACGTCGAGAGCGAAGGCAATACAACGCATGAAAATCACTCGCGTAGTCTCAGTGCCTCATGTTCTGATTTCAACCCGCCCAGCTTGCCAACAAAGTCACGGAGCTGTGCTACTGTCTTGGCCTGCAACCGAGCCTGTGTAGCGCATGAGACAACGTTGGCAACATTCAAGGTAGCACGCTCACTTTGTAGTCCTCATCAATTCGATGCGCAACACGATTCAACCGTTTCCAAACAGAGGAAAAGTTCAAGTCTCTCAATTCTGTAAACAAGGGGTTCAGAAGTTCGATCAGGTCCGAGCATACGCAAGCTCACAGTTCTTGATACCGATCAACTCGTCAACGAGACCCTGGTATGTCAACTGAGTCAGCAACGGGGTGATCATATCGACATGTCGGTCCAAAATGATCAGGGAGTCAAACGGTGCCGTGGGATTCAGCGATCCAGCCGCCGAGGCTACCAGCTGGTCAGGAAGAGGTTTGGTCAAGAGCGTAGCATATTTCTGGCTCAAAAACTAGCGCAACAAACGCGCGTGAATTGACTGAACCATTACAGAAGCGTAATCTCCTTTTCCAATGATTCGGGGAAACCGACTGAATGTGCGCTGAAGAGCGTTCAATGCCAACGCTGAGTTGTATATGATGGTTTCGTCGCCGTCCTGTAATAGAGACTTTGAAACAAAGGCTTAAACGATCAACTGAGATAATTACCACACATAGTTCCTTGGATGCAATGTCGTATTCGAGCGAAACGACATCGTCCTCGAGGGGTATGAACTGCAGGTTGTATGACGAGATGGTCAAGTCGCCAAGTACACCCTCCTCTTCCAGTATCCGAGAAACAAGGATGGACGTGCAAGGAACGAGGAATAGCCTATATCTATACTTGTGGGATTCCTTGGATGACTTCTTGATCTGGTCTGGCACTTTGTTGGCAGAAACGAACAAGGTACGGAAGCGGACATTACTGACCCGCGATTATTTTCACGTACTTGATGAGCGGCCGACGGAGGTAGACCACGTTCGTGGTGGTCGAAGTCAGAGGGCCGGGCTCGAGCCAGAACATCTTATCCACACCATGATTCTAGTATAACCAACGGATGAGAATTCACTTCGGGACCAACATCACCTTCAAGAGCGCGACTTCGGTCACAAGTCCCAATGGCCCTGCAAGAGTCGGATCGAGCACGAGCGTCTTTGCGCCATTCACCTGGGATGGACAAGCTGTGAATATACGCAGAGCGACAGGTACCGGGGAGTGACTCTCACTGAATTGAGTGCATTCACAAAAGTCTTTTTGCAGCTTCCTGAACGTGCAGAGATTGTTCGCTTTCGCGTTCGATGCCCGAGGTGGACTGGAGATCTGCCGAGGACAGCGCCGAGGTCGCTGCCATTCAAGTTATTTTTTTTTGAGAGGCACAACGGCGAGAGACAACTGGCTAACCTAGTCCCTAACGCACGGCACAAGGCGTATGATAATTTGTCACACGGTCCGGAATATAACGCCACTCCAGGGGAAAATCCATTTACGGAGACAACACGTGAGGAACTTCGTTATCAAGTATCTACTGTGGGACTAAGCTGACGCGCACTACCCACTAAAAACCCCTGGCGGTTGATGCGGGACTCGAACCCGCGACCCGTGACAGAGCCGGCGTTTGTCACAGAGACAAACCCAGGGGTCCCGTCATTCAAGTTATTGTGGGAGACAACTGCGGGATGTGCGGCACAGCCACGAATTCGTGACAAGGATCTGAATACTAGTAATTTCTAAGGAACGAGAAGGAACAACTGTCTTCCCGCCTAGGGTCTGCCTACAGGAGACTAAGAGGAACGATGAAACCGAACGCAATCGTCATGTTCTCTACCAGCTGACGGTCCTCACATACGATGGAGACGTCCGCGCTCGTCCTCAAGTGCGGTGGAAGACGACCGGGCTCTCTCCTTTCCTCGTCTGAATGTCGATGGGTAACGTACTTCCCACCTGTTCCATTCACATAACGTGGCCAAACAAGTATAACGAAGCGTTGACGCTTCACTAGTGCTGGGCGAAAGCACCCGTCACCTTTGCCGCTATTTCTGTTTCTCGTCTGGTTTATTTCTCGTATTCCATGACATTGACGGTGAGCAACTCCTCGATCACGCGAAAGGTCTACTTCTCACTCGTCTAGTTGAACGTGTGGTCTTGTACGGTCCTCGTTGGCGTTTCGGCGGTCGTCCTGCACTTCTGCATTCGCTAGCGGTTCTCCGACGCGTACTTCAGAGAGCCGCCGCTCGTCAAGCCGGATATCAATTCCCTTCACCCAGACGTGAATATGACAGAGCCTCCACTCGTATCACACGATCCCTTGATCGACTTCCTGCAAGCCCTGCGAATTTTCGGTTTTCTTGAGAAGCCTGTTAGTGCTATCTTATCCTTATCTCCTTTGCATTCTTCAGCCCATATAAACGCTCGGCAGGTTTTGCATGAGTTGGCGAAGCATCTACAGACGAGACGGCTTGTCGCAGGCGAGACTGCACAAAATGGTCCTGGTCCTTGGGACGACGAAGATATGAACGGGTATCAATTAATCAACCAAGTAAGGAGCGGATGCACTCGGTCCGGTCCTCTCAATATACTCAGTCTGTTTACAGACCAGACAAGGGGTCGGTGGAGGAAGGAACACGCAGAGCACTGCAAAAGCGCAAAGCCCGAGAGTAAGAGCTGCAAACACAAGGAGGGGGACAAGCTTCGCAGAAGGTGATGCGTCTGTGCAGATAGACGACCCTCCGATCGCCAAGATTAAGGGTTCGAAATATTGTTCGTCCTTGATCGATTGATCACTCAGTTCATGTTCTAGACATAAGTGTGTACTAGCAGATCGCGCTACTAATGGTATTATGTATGTAAGTAGAAACGAAGGTAGGAAACGGAAAGAGTACGCCGGGAGATGGAACGACGCCCTCTAATTTTTGCGACAATGAAAACTGCGCTGATGACACTGATCTGAGACCACTAGATTATCAAGGTCCGTCTCCGAAGGATCCTGTGGCTGCAGTTGTTGTTGTTGCGCCTTCGCCTCATGTCTGCGTCCCGCTCTGTGGTCTCCGCGTCCCGTCATTGGGTGTGTCCGCCTTGGCTGGCTTGGGCTTTGTCAAGATCTGAATCGCAAAGTAAATCTCCTGCTGCTGCTTCTTGACTATGTCCGTGACCTTGAGTATCGAATCCTCGTTCTTTGGACGCTCCGCCTGCCGTGCGATCTGGTCTTCCATCTACTTTGGCACCATTGCGCACTTTTCGACGGCCGAGGTTGCGTCCTTTTTGTCGATGTGTGCTTATTTACTTGTCGGTAGACATAGCTGGCGAGGGGTACTTGTTCAACGACGTCGCAACTCGGAGATCGCTGGCTTCGCTGCAGCGTGCCACGATCGGGTCACCGATCACTTTGAGCGCATCCAGTTGGGCGACGTAGGCGGACTTGATCTTGATGGGTAGACGAATGTCCCTGACGTGGAACTCGCACACGCACCGAAAGACAGGGTTGAAGAACACACAGGCAAAGGTGACGCCGCGGGTGCAACGGCTTTTGGGGGGTTCGCCGCCGACTTCCAAGAGTAGCTTGGATGCGTGCACGGATTGCAGGGGTACGGATGCATCAGGATTCAGCGACGTTGCACGAGAGAAATCTCATAAACTGTGACTCACCTCCAAGAGAGTCTAGACCAAAGCTGGTGATCTACAAGTTTTCGCTGATCTGCTCGACGGCCATGCTCAGCAATCCAGCGAGAAACGAAGCAGGAGACTCGGAATCACTGCCCTCCTCGTTTCCACCGTCAGTAGAGAGATACCACTTGGGCAACAAATGTCCGTACAGCAAGGGTTCACATGCTGGGAAGGCATCAGTCATTGATGGCGAGCATGGGAACGTAGTGGGCGATCTTTCGAACCAGACAATCCCCGATG
>JBBPOJ010001213.1:0-15544 GCA_038091395.1 Leccinum rimulosum | reverse complement strand
GGTAAGTAGTTGAGCACGAAATTGTCTACATAATTATTTATTGCGAATCTTCTGAGTAGTTATGGTAAGTTTTAGGGGAAAAAATCTCTCACTCTCCGCCATGTCCCGGTAAGTAACAATTACAGTAAAGCCTCTACTTCTGTCAAGCTTCACAACCTGTCCCCAAAATTGATTATCAAGCATGCATATGGCCACCATCATTCAATCATCATCTGATCATCATAAGGCGGTAGCCGAGGCTGCCGGTCGGAAATGCGCTTACGCATGGCGCCCCACTGGTATGTGGGGAAGTGTGGGGTTCGGTTGCCTCGGTATCATCAGAGGGCCTGCCAGTGGGCAGCGTTATTACCTCAAGGGTGGTGATCCAGTTCGGGGTAGGTTGTCGTTGTGCGGGAAGATGCGTCCAAGTGTGGTCACGGTAGGCACGGGCCCCGCGTAGCATCATAGCACGGCGGCCGTGCTTCGCCAACTTAAACGTGCAGTCTAGGGATGGTCGGGTATCAATTTTGGATATCCAAGATTATCATCATCAATTTGGCCTATGCATCATTCTATCTGTTCGTATCCTTGATGCAGCCATCATCCATGCATGGACTCGGTCCGGGATATTGTTACTGTTGGCCTCTCTTACTATTAAGGTCTGTAGATGGACGTTTCACCGCCAGTCCTTCCACCCCTCCACAATGCGATTCATTACGATAACCACATTTGCAGTCATCGGCAGCCTGGTTGCTCTGGCCATGGCAAAACCTGTACTAAACCGGAAAGCGGGTGGAATGGCCATACCACTCTCCAGACACGATTCCTCGTTAAACATCAACGGAAGCATCGATCTCGACGCAATCAGTTCTCATGGTATATCAGTCAGGGAGTACGTGGAATGAACCTTTGCATTTGGTTTGCTCAGGCTTTGTTTTTAGGAAGATCCTCGGTGGCCTAGACAATTACGAGCTGAACACGGGGACGATGCATCCTTTGGCTGTAAAACGGAGCGATTCCGGACTCAGAACGCGTGGCGCTAGCGTCCCGCTGACGGGTTCTCAAAATGGCTTTTGGACGGCCGAGATTTCGATTGGCACTCCTCCCGTGACCTTGAATGGTAAATTCTCCTTGTATCATTCTGATATATGTTCACGCTGATCTACGCCACACTGGCAGTCCACATCGACACCGGTGCAGCGTAGGTACTTTCTTTTAGTTCATACAGCTGTTTTTATCCAAGTCATCACAGCGATATGTGGGTGCTGGAGACTGGCGGTGGTGTGATTTCTGACGAACACAACTTCTGGGATCCCAGTTCATCCGCATCTGCTAAGGCACAGAGGATGTCATTTTTGCTTGCATATACAGACGGATCCAGCGCCGAAGGTAATATGTATACTGATAATGTAACCATCGCTGGATTCACTGTATGTTTTGTATCGCTTATGAGCATGATCATCGAATTCTGACGCCAAGCCAGGCAGACCCTCAGACCTTTGGTTCTGCAACATCGTACACTTCCGAGTTAAAGAACAATGAATACCGTGCAGGCGGTTTATTGGGATTGGCCTTCCCTTCCATCTCGACATTTCATCAAGATTCGCTGTTCGCATCGCTTGTCAGACAAAATAGGCTAATCGATCGGAAATTCTCACTTAAACTTTCTTCGACTGGGGCCGAGATTTACGTCGGTGGAGTAAACAGTATGCTGTATAATGGTGACATCACGTATGCACGCGTAACAGAACCTGTGAGTTAAAGTGGTAGATGGGTGCGGATGTTGTTGACTTTGGCATTTATATAGGGATTCTGGCAGGTGACCATGGACGATGTTCGTGTTAACGGTGACACGATCCTCAAAAATATACCTGCTATTTTCGACAGTGGTGCAAAGTGGATCCTCGGAGATTGGAACCGGGTTTCACAATTGTACAAACCCCATGGCGGTACCCTCAGGAGATACAAAGGCTTTGGTTACTATTCCTGTGAGTTCCGATTGCGTTCCGAGTCGGTACCTTGTGTTTATCGACAGCCTGCAGTTCCGTGCGACTCTTTCCCAACACTGAGCCTTACCTTCGGCGGCAGGACATTTGCAATCCCTCCCGAAGTTCTCAATCTTGGACAAATGGAGGAAGGTTCTCCCAATTGTTTCAGCGCCGTCATCGGCCAGCGCTCGCGTACCGGTGAGATTTCTATAGCTTATCGCTTCCTGAATCCCCTTTTGCGGCGCTCGATGGACGCGTTCTGACTATATGGCCTAGCATATTGGAACATTGGGATGGTTTTCCTGCAGGGCGTATACACCGTGTTCGATTACGGTGCTTTACAGGTCGGGTTTGCGGACCTCGCTTGAATCATCGCGAATGTTCTCGGTACAGTACATAGTATGTGTATGATTATAGTAAAAGGCTTTTGTATAGTAAGGCCCTCCGGACAGTCCTGGACCCAGTTGCAATGGTAAGAAGGTCCAGATCGAGACCCTCCAGGCAGCGATGATCGATGAAATACGACATGGTGCCAATTCCGCGTTTCTCCGTACTTCTGTGTCCTCTAGAATGTCATATTGGTGTTTCTATCTGATGTCGTTGAAGGGCAGAGAGAATATAAAATCCACGTGTTGGTGAGCGCGTGTCGCGTCCGAGTGGGCGATGTGTCCCCTAATGATGTTCAAGGGTTAGTATATTATTCAAGACACACAATCGAAAGGAGGATCAATAAACGGATACGAAGCATAGCTTCATGGACAACATCTGACGAAAAATGTCAAAATGAGATGAGTGAAACCGTCCTTGAAATGCTTGACCGACAGGTGGCGTTTAAATAGTGATGTCTCGTCGAGAAAACATACTAACGATGTTACGTGCGAGCGAGACGATCGATAAAAGCGAGCGCCCAGGTACTAGATGCGTGAGAATGGATGAGAGGCGATAAACTTCGGCGTACCTCGGAGAATTAAACGACCAGACAATCTCTTTGTACTTGACCCTGACCCAGTATGCTTTCCAAGTGGCGCTCGAGGAAGAAAAAAGGTGAGTAGTATGTAGGCAGGACCATCGATGAACAACGCTGACGAGAGCAACAGAGCCGATTAGGGCGGGCAGCCCACTTCGCTTGGACCGCGGTCAACAGTTGCAAGTATCGGCGACCGACGAAAGAGACGTGTCGATGGTTACTCAGGAACCTCATGCAAGCGACTTCTCGGTCCATTCAAACACTTCAACGACGTGCTTGCAGTAAAGTTCTCTCCCGACGGACGACGCATCGCTACTACCACGTGGAGCCACCAGTCCGTTCGCATCTACGACAGCAGCGACGGTGACCTCCTCGTAGACTTTTCAATTCGAGTCAACTTGCGTATCAATGGATCCCTCGCCTGGGCGAGCGACTCCAACCGCCTCTTTGCCTTGTCCAACGACGGCTACATTCACTCTCTCGATGTGTCCATCAAGAAGACGCTTGCAACATGGTACATTCACAACGACGACGAACCGAGCTGTGTCGCACTGGCATACAACGACACAATCATCGCAGCCTCTTCTAATTCGTCACTCTCATTCTGGGATACTACGACACATCAACAAATCGGGACCGTCATCCACCACTCCCACATCATCTGGTCCATGGCCATCTCGCCAAGCTGCGTCATTGCGACCGCTGGAATGATGGGAATCACACTGCATAATCTGTATGACATCCTTCACTCTTCCTCCCGCGACAATGTGAGTAAGGCTACTCGTGTGGGATCGCGTCCTTATTGATCTGTCCTTGGACGCCCCAGGTACGCTTGGAACAAATCCGGCACTTGAAGCTTGAAAAGAACGATCTCGAGAAAACTCTTCAGGGACTACGTAACCAGTTTGCTACAGAAAAGACAGACCTCAATGAAATAATTAAGTCCCTTCGCGCACAGAATGAAACCTCAAGTGCGTTCTCTCCGCCTCCCACCCCCACTTCGTTGACAGTCCCATCATTAGGTCGCAAAGATGCGCGTCAAAGTGTGCTTATTATCTGCACGACTCTGCTCCGCTGATATCTGTTTCCTCTAGAGGATGATATGGCAGATCTCGAGAAAACCGTTCATGAACTACATGGCCATCTTGCTACATCCAACGAGGAAAACACAGGCCTCAATGAAATGATCAAGTCCCTTCGCGCACAAAACGAAATCTCAAGTGCGTTTCCTCTGCCTTCCTCCCCACTTCGTTGACAGTCCTATTATTAGATGAATCGTGCAAGGAACTTTGCAGTGTGCTTGTAGCATCTCAGGGCTCAGTCGATCGATTAACCCAGACCACCAAGGCACTACGCGCAGACGTTGATCTGCCAGAAAACAGCTCAGGTGCGTTTTGAGCCATCTCGACCGATGACTCTCTAACCCATTTTCAGTATCCATCGCGCGAAAAATAGATGAGCTTGAGCTTACCATCCAAGAACTCGGTAACCAATTTGCCACATCTGAATGTGCCCTCCGTGTAATCGACAAAACGCATGAGTGTGAAACATTGTACACCGACGGTCGCATATATGATGCAGTACAGCATATTGCGAACGTAATGACCGAGGATCTCAGGAATAACAAACTAGCTATCGATTGGTTGAAAGGTAAGCTTGTGCATCTTGTCCTAGAATAGTATATTCAACCCCTACCATCAGAATTCATGCACCGATGCATATCAAGACTTCAAGAGATTGGAGATAAGGCGTCAGGTTCCAAGAATGATGATGAAGCTCTTTCAGCTTACTCCACTGTCTTGTCGCTTGCTCCCTCGCCTCCGGAAAGTGTGCTGACGGGATGGGCGAGAATAGTGCTCATTCATCGCTCCGCGAGTGAGGCATTGGGTACCACGGACAAGGTATGGCTGATGTGGTCTTTTTGAACTGCATGATGATTCTCGTTTCATTCAGTTCAAGCTTCCAATGTTCCGTGTTTATCGGACGGTCTGCAATGTTCTCGAAGGATACGATCGTCTTATGGAGGCGATTGAATGTTTCCGAAAATTGCAAAACGAGCTATCAGAGGACACAAGCACCCTCGATGAGCGACGGCAGTGGGAACTCGGCGAGTAATTCCATCAGCGAGTAAGAGACCAATCTGAGGATCTCTCCAGATTTCCGACGACGTTGTATCGAAAGGCTGGAACGGGAGGGTGATACAGCAATGGATGCAAAGAACTATGACGCGGCCATCGGATTCTACTCGATTGCACTCTCGCTTGAGCCGATAAATGTCAGCAACATCATAGTCAAATGCTGCAAGGCGCGAGTAGGCTTGTTGGAGGACGAACTTGTAAATGTCACTCAGGTATAAATTCATCCGCACGGCATGCTGAGCTGACGGCGCTGACTGTACAATCAGATCACTGAACACGACCCATTGACCTATGAGGGGTACAAAAGGAAACACGCCGTATTACATAGTATGGGATGCTACAAGGAGGC
Source organism: Leccinum rimulosum (assembly GCA_038091395.1). Classification (NCBI taxonomy): domain Eukaryota; kingdom Fungi; phylum Basidiomycota; class Agaricomycetes; order Boletales; family Boletaceae; genus Leccinum; species Leccinum rimulosum. The sequence goes on along the minus strand of JBBPOJ010001213.1, from coordinate 10,123 downwards.
ATTCGATGCATTCGAGATGATGATGTCGAGCATGGAGAAATCACCTGACCCACGAATCCGGGGTGAGGCTGTCTTATTCATATTACACAGACGACATGGGTTGATTTTGTGTTGATAATAGACCTCCGGAGAGGATACATCGATACCACTCCACTGATCCGCAAGGTCGTCGAGGAGACCATCCATGACATACCCCGCGCACTCATTGACACTACCACTGGTCGTCTCTACGACAAGACACAGCAGGCGGCAACATTCGAACAACTCCCCATATTCAACCAGTTGCGGTCTTCCGTGACTACTCATAGTCGGCTCGACTGTGCACGCATAACGAGGGAGGTGGAGAAGTTTTATGAATATGTGATGTTCTCGCATAGGTGGCAGCCACCCGAACCATCTTTTCAAATGATCGAGAATGCCCTGATATATGAACTACCCACATCCCCCACGATTGAGAAACTCATCAACTTCTGCAAGCTTGTGCATTTCCGCCGTTTCAGATGGGCATGGAGCGACACATGCTGTGTTAACCAGAGCGACAAGGGAATTCAGCAAGAATCCGTGGTCGCCATGTTTCAGTGGTATTGTCATGCGGCACTGACGATCGTCCATCTCGTTGGTGTATTCTCAGACACACAGGAGCCTGGGTCTCTATGGAAGAGCATCTGGAACACGCGCGGGTGGACCTACCAGGAATATGTCGCTTCGAGGGTCATCCAATTTTATACAGAGGATTGGAAGCCGTACCTCGGCCTGGAGACATTCAATCACAAGGAATCCCTTATCATCCTCGCAGAGATGGAACAGGCCACAAATTTTGCTACTCAAGCCCTTGCAACGCTTCAGCCGGGGTTGATGAGGGTGCGCGAGAAGCTCTACCTTGCATCGAAACGCCAAACAACGCGGAAGGAAGATATCGCATACTGTCTATTCGGTATCTTCGATGTCGCACTCCCGGTCATATATGGCGAGGGCACGCGAGCAGTCGGTCGTCTGTTGGAACATATTCTCACACGGTCGGACAATGTCACGATTCTCGCTTGGACTGGGATCTCGAGCGGTAACCACAGCTACCTTCCTTTGGATCTCATCGTTTATGATGAAGTCGTTCCCCCGCACGTTCCGCAACCTGTCGAGACCGCCGAGATGGATCGGATTGTCACAGCATTGCGGTCATCTTTCTCCCCTTCCCCGATTGTTCAGTTATATGAACGGCTCCTCAATGTTCCCTCGCTGTCCATTGTTGCCGGTCGACTGAAACTTCCTGGTCTTGTTTTCCGTGTCACCAACATCACCCCTGTCCCGGCATCCCAATCCGACTCGGGCCTTCACGCCTATCATGCCACAACTCGGATTCTGGGCGAGGTACGGATTGAAACCAAGGACGACTCGCTTGCAATGCAGCATTTAGTTCTCGCGTGCAATACAAACGCGTCGCGACGGACAGTTTTATCAGGGTTCAGGTTCGAGCACAAACACCCTTGGAGGAATTGGTGGACAGCGTTCGTACGGTCGAGGTACAGTGATCGTGGATTGTTGGCTCTGGTCAGTTATTGGACAATGCTCTTTGACATTTCCCCCCTTCAGACTACATCCCACTTTCGAGCCATGTTCGAGTACTAACTATGTGGATATCATATCGATACGTGTTTGCTTTCTACTTTCCTCTCTCGTCTGGGTGCCGCCATTGACTACTAATGGCTGTCGATCATCGAGTGATTCGATGCTCCATGGGATATGATTCTCATCGACGCAAGTATAACTCAAGCACTCGTACCACTGGACTCGGATTGGGCGGGCCTGTGACTGTTTTCATACGTTTTACACCAGCCGGTGGGGTTAAGGTTTGCAGTCTTTAAGTAAACTCCGTACCGCCACTCGAACTTAGCCGAAGCTCAAGCCTCTCCCTCTCTTTCGTTGGGGTGCACCGTGGTCCGCAGACGTCCTGTCGCGCGAGCACAGACGTGTCAGGTCGCGTATACACATAGTCAAAAGAAAAGAAAAGGCGTAACTCGACTGACCCATTTAAATTATCCATAGTACTCTGCTTTCCCGAATTCCGTTCTCCTCGGGACTCCTCCTGACCGTCTTCTTACACACCCCACACAGATTGTTTGTTGAGCATGAGCATGTTTCCGTATCCGTTGATGTTGAAGTCGCGTGCCAGTGGCAATGCGCTCGTCGAGACGGACCCTGAGGGCATCGTAGATGCAGGTGTGATGCGGCCCGGGAGACAAAAGATTTGGACTTAGCGAGACCCCGGCCGTTGTTGCAATTAAATGTTTGTTAGAATCAAACGTAGAACATTACAACCAAACCTCGAACGAAGCGTCCAGCTCGAAAAACAGTCCTCCGAAGCCTTATATTCAGTAAACGAACATCCAGGATTCCAAGTTCAAGTTATATAAATTCACGATGACTTTGCAACGATGCAAGGTTATCTATTTATTTATTTATTTGATACACGCTTATAATAATGTCGGACGTTGAAAAAGTCACTTGGCGCAAGCTATGTATGTACATAGCAATTCTCGTCACCCCCCTTTTCAAAAAATTTGTTCGAAGCCTACTAACCTTATCGGTGCTGGTCGGTGCGCCCACAACAACGCCCCAGGGTGACCAAAGTTTGAAATAAACATAATCCAATTCAGCCAGCGTTCACTGGCGGCAGCCACCTCCTTAGGTTCCCCACCGTACTCTGTAGGTGATTTCCATCTTTCATGAACGCAGTTGTACTGGCAGCTCGAGCGACTCGGACATGGGCCCCTACTTTGATAGGTACGATTAAAGAAGCTTCCAAGATACTTACGACTAACCACCTTCACAGGCCTCGCGGTCGCAGATGTGTATGCTTTTTGGCTAGTTGCCATTTTTCCGCACGCACGCACGACTGACTCAACGCTAGCATGTACGGCGTCGGAATTGCTCAATTCGTGTACTATGTGAGATCATTTCCACGAGACAAGCTTCAGTTAAGAGCAGTGGTAAGCATTTTTATATCCGTTTGTATTCTTTATTTCCGTTGTTCCCGTACGCAGGTCTTTGTCGCATTGTGCGTTCCTTCCTTGCAGCTTTTCATCCTGCGATTAACAATGAATCAGTTTACTCGATAACGTTCACACGATCGCGATCGTCTGGACTTACTATCGCATTTTCGTCATTTGCCGTGCGAATAAAAGCCCAGGTTGTTCGCAGTTGCCTGCGTGAGTTCCCGAATTAAGGCGTGGAGTCCTTTTCAAAGCTGATTTTTCAACTCCTGCAGATCATTGATTGCGAGTGACTCGTTTGTTTTTCTCGGGACTCACATGCTGAGTGAACAATCGTTTTAGTTGAGCATTGTATGCGCAGTAAGTGGCATGAGCCCCCCGAAATCTTCGTACAAATGACGTTGTTCAAGTACTGGGACACTTTTATAGTACAAAGGTAGATCTATCCTTTGATCGAACTGGTACCGTTTTCTCATATCCTAATAGTTTCTACGCTCATCGCGTTTGGATAAGTCAGTGTTGACGAATTTCTCTCATCGTTAATGCTAACCCATATGATGTCCTATCATGCAGTCAGTGGAAAGAATCGAGTCCTCACGTCTACTGTGGTATGTTCTGGACCTCATGTTTCTAAAAAGGAAATTGATAGACCAATGCGACAGATGCTATTCGCCCTTGCTCAGATATGTAAGCGACTGAACAAAGTGTCGGATTGATGTCACTGAGTCCTATATAAACCACTGACAGTCTTAGGATTATGTTCGTGTCTCATTTCCGTCCGTGGTTTAATTATTTTGATTTCTTGACAACACTAGTGTATGCGGCAGAACTGTGGGTAACTCCTCGACGTTTCTCGCCCGTGAATTGTTTACTGAGTGTACGGCAGAATTCGTAAACCCACATGGGAACGGCTGTCCTCCATAAAGGTGCAGTGTTGCGAGACACCTGGTGCCGGCGCCGCACTCACTGGTATCCAATTAGTATTTGCCAATAGGTGCAATAGCGAGTGTTATCTGCGACGCCATCATTACGGCTTCTGTCATGTTTTATCTGCGGCCAGCGAGGACAGGCATACACCGGTACGTACGCCCCCTTCTGTTGTCCTGCGTGGGGTCTCATCCAATCCTTGATAGGCAAGATAACTTTATCAAGAGACTGAACGTCATCTTCGTTCAGATGGGAGTTCTCACCCTGTGAGAACGTATTTGAATAATATTTCGAGCGCTGTGATACGATTCATCTTCCTTGTCATGTAGCATCAATTCTTTAGCAGTGGCAATCTTGGTGAGCATATTGCGAGTACGCGTCGTGTAAATTGCAATTGATATGATCTTCAAGTTCTATATGCAGAATCGCGGAGCAGCCAGGTTTTTTACTGCTGGCCCAGGCTTGGTAATTAGCAAGAGTGAGTTCGTTATTTTCCATGATACTCTTGGGCACACTGATCAATGGAGCCTGCATTTGAAACAGCGTACATCAACTCCATGCTCAGTGTGTGGGTGGACCCGATCCTGACCAATTTGACGAAACATTTGACGAAACATTTTCATCCAGGCTGAATGCACGCAAGGGAATTCGGGACGAACAACAAGCTCGTCATCAACAGTCTATAGAGCTTCCGACAATCTCAACCATCAGTTGACATTGGAGATGCGGATGCTGAGAGATATGCCTACCCCGAGTCACGTCTAGGATGGACGCGACGGTGTCAGGGAATATTCGGCCAACTATATGGACGCTGGTACTTGTCGCACTTGTTGATGGTGGTGTACTTAGTTCGAAAATTCAGCGAACCTAGTCATGTAACACGTTCGATCGCAATGCAGCCACTGTATATGGAACACTGAAGGAGACTCGGTACTAATGGTCAAAGGGCGATTCGTGTAGTTCACTGGCAATGGGAACGAACTATCCCGAGCTTGTTCTTCCTGAATTGTCTTCCGCCTGGATGGAAAATTTTGATCATGCAAGCCAATGTTGCATGATCGGATCCTCACGCTTAACATGGAGTTCATTCCCGTGTATGCTGACGAGGGAGGCTCAGTTGATCAACACATTCAGAGAAATATGCGAACGGTGAGCTCAAGGCTCTTTCGAAGCAGGATTCCGGGGCCAGCGGTAGCAAGGCGAGTTGCTCCACCATCATGTTTACAGAACTTGGACTCGGAGATCACATCAATTACAGTAAACGTAGCAACACGTACTCCCTCAAATGCGCTCACCAGGATCGCCTCCAATAGTAAAGCATTGATGCTGGATCACGAAAAAGATAGGTCGTATCACATCACTTGGAAGTCAAACGCAGACAGACTGACAGAGTGAGAACTCCCATCGTATCTGAATGAATATAACGTTCAGTTTCCCAGTGATCCCCGCCGACTCCCATGCAAATGGAGGAGTTTTCTCGCGTGAATTCGGTAAACGTGATATGATCGTGTGTCAGTGTGACGGTCCACTCCGGTCCGGCGCGTGCGCCGTAAGCGAAGGGGTTCCGGCGTTGAGCGGGACCCACGACTAGTAGAACTTGAAGTCTCTGACGGCCCAGTGACGGATTAGCCAGCCATGATTCCAACTAGGCTCATGCACCTATCGATGCGTGTTCGCTCTGCCAAGCCATTAGGACCCCTTTCATCGACTCGCCGTCTCGCTGTTCGCTCGTTTCACGCGAATTTTTCCACCAATTCTCACCTACAGCAGGATGCGGTCCTCGTAGGCAAGTTCGTCGTAGGTGCCCTCCTGACGTTTGGTACACTCGGATTTGGTCTCCATGCTCTGCGAAACGGCACATTCGACGCGTTCAGGCCTCTCACGCTGGTGGCAGCCTACGACGCTACCCACTCTGTCAACGAGTCTGCCCACACTAGTAGACACGTTCACCAGAATAAAGCAATTGATCCGTCGCTTGATTACTTTGCATCCAACAATGCCCCCATCTCGTTCGCATCCTCTTATGGCAGCCCCGAAGACCTCGCAGAGGCGATTAGAGAACTCCGAGGCACCTTTCCCGATAAACACCGCGTGCAAACGAACAAGGATTCCTTAGAGCTTCACGGCTCTTCGGAGAACTCGTACCACCCCAGCTCACCCCACTCCGTCATCGTCCAGGTCAACAGCACGGAAGATGTGATCAAAGTGGTCAATATATCCCGCAAGTATCGCATCCCCCTCGTTCCCTATAGCGGAGCTACCAGTCTGGAGGGCCATTTCAGTGGTGTAAGTGTAATTGTTGGGATTGTGTTGTCCGTGTCTGATGAAATGAGCATCTAGCATCCCTCGGGAAGTATATGCGTCGATTTGTCTACCATGGACCAAATTCTTGAAATAAACGGTGGGTATGCTGGACCCACGTGAAAACGACTGGATCACAAACCATTATTTCACAGAGGCTGACGGCGACCTTCGTTGTCAAGCTGGCGCTCGCTGGGATGACATTAATCACATCCTCAAGGAGAAAGGCATCCCTCTTTTCTTCCCTGTAAGTCTATTCGTAGTGTTGCACAAGCGAAGCTTGACATCACACTCTCAGCTGGACCCGGGACCAGGTGCCGTAAGTCAATTTCTTTTCGGGAGTCCAGGTGGATCGTGATGGCTGTGGAAGACGATAGGCGGGATGATCGGCACGGGGTGCTCCGGCAGTGAGTCTGCAATACCCAACTTTTGTCATCGACTTGAAGCTATTGTACGCAGCAAACGCCGTTAGGTATGGTACAGCCAAGGCGGAATGGTTCCTTAATGTTGTGAGTGTCAATGTCACGATCGTTTCGTGGAATTGGCTACTCACGAACGAGCGACCACTAGACGGTGGTTCTCCCCTCTGGCAAAGTTGTCAAGACGCGTCAGAGGGCTCGCAAGTCGTCTGCCGGTTTCGACACCACCAAGCTTTTCATCGGTGCAGAAGGTACACTGGGTATCGTGACTGAAGGTGAACTTGTCCACGCTCCTACTGTCTGTCTCGTTGACACCCAAGTAGCCACGATTCGCCTCGCCCCTCAGATTCCAACCAAGGTCGCGATGGCACAGTTTCCGAACGTTAAAATGGCCGTCAGCGCTGTTCAAGAGATTCTCAACGCACCTTGTGGCCCTCACATACGTGCGCATCTCCCATCTCGTGCACACATCCTTGTTGAACATGCCGTCCAGAATGTGTAGAACTCCTTGACGATCACAGTCTGTGTTCATGCTATCACATGACACATTCACCTGACTTGATTGATCCACAGTGATGTCTGCCATCAACACAGCCGGCATAATCGAGAAGCCCTACCCGGTCCAAGACACCCTCTTCTTCAAAATTCAAGGTTCCCCAGAGTCCATCGCCGAAACCTCTCACGTCGTCCAAGAGATCGTTCGGAGGCATGGGAGCTCAAGGTTTGAATTTGCAGCGACGGACGAAGAAGCAGACAATCTCTGGGAAAACAGAAAGTATGCGCTCACGTCTACTTTGGCATCCCATCCTGGGATGAAATGTTGGACGACGGACGTTTGGTAACAATTTTTCGTTCATCTTCAACCGGTCAGAGACGAGAGATTGACGAAGAGGGCGTAGTGTCCCGGTCTCTAAGCTCCCTCAGCTCGTGTACGAGACAAAGGAAGACCTTGCCAAGTCTGGTCTTAAATCGACGATCGTCGGACATGTCGGGGACGGTACGTCCCTTCGTATAGACCATGCATGCGTTTATTCACGCGACTTGAATCAGGCAATTTCCACGGACTCATCCTCTTCCGTGACGATAAAGAACTCCAGATCGTCAGCGAAGCCGTTCACAGACTCATTCGTCGCGCGATTGCAATGGACGGCACCTGTACGTTTTGACTTTTGTGAACGGTTTCCACGTGTTCTTTGTTCTCAATGTTGTCGGACACGATCAGGTACGGGCGAACACGGCGTCGGGATCGGAAAGTCAGAGTACCTCGTCGAGGAACTCGGGGAAGATACGGTGGACCTGATGAAGACGGTCAAACGGGCGATTGATCCACTGAATTTGTTTAATCCTGGCAAGGTTTGTCTCTCACCGTTGTGGTCTATTGGAATTGGGTTGATGCTGATGCCTTGCTAGTTGTACCCGGAAAGCCGGGACAAGGATGAAAAGTCATGAGGTACAGTAGACCATCTCATAATGCATAGCATACTAATACATGATACCAGGTATAGTGCAGATAATGTACGGTGTAGGTCACTCCCCGACGCTATGCGTTATGAGATAATTTACTGTAGCTCTATGGTGCTACAATGGATTTCAAACTCGAACATAGCCGCTATCTCTTGAAATAGAATGAAAGCATGATCATAAGCAAGTGGGATGTATGACAAAAGGCCTGTGTCTCAGCCCATGGACGGGCCCGCATCGTCGTGATGCTGTATTGAAAGGTCAAATCAAGTGACCAGTAACAGTCTTCACGAGGGTTTCCCAGTTGACCTCCTCACGGGGACTCGGGGAGACGTAGAGCAAGCTTTGCGCTTGCCACGAGGTACCGTCGCTGAAGACGTCATCATCAACCTATGGATCATACGCTCGGTGAAAAACGAGGGAAGGGCATTGGGAAATGAGCATACTAGGTGAGAAACTGAGTTCCAGCATAGCATTGTGGAAGTCGGGTCCCGGCGTCAGAGTCAAAAGGTTACAATCATGTCGCTCCAGGAACGCTGCGTCGAGAGCCGCTAGCGACGACGATGCAGCTAACAGGAGGACCGAGTCGTTCTCAGTTGGGTTCTCCCCTAACACTCATCAGCACGGGAAAAAAAAAGCGTATTAATTGAATCACCCACCCGTGGAATTCTGTTCGAAGGGTCTAATGCCCGTATTCATTTTCTCGGGAGAGGAGTTTGCGCTTTTATCCTCTTCCTTTGTGACTAGAATGTGCCGTTAGTGTGCTAAATATGTGAAACGAGGAGCAATTGACGCACTCATAGGAATGGATGGAATCGTCGAGAAGCTCAAGTCATAGTCCAAGCAGTTGGGCATTGGCGTAGACGTCAACAAGTATTCCTCGTGCCCCATCGTTTCTAAGAAGGCATCCAGTGCCGCCAGGGAAGAGGATGGAGGCAACACGCGAGGTTCCTGAACCTGCGTCGGTACTGCCATCACCCGTCAGACTGGGTCCATTGAACACGACCACCGGATCGCTCACCTTCCTCCGAAGGAGCCGAAGACGTAGCAATAGGAGCTAACTCGACCGTCTTTGGCTGAGTCGTCCGGGTCTCAGACCCCCTAGGTCGACGACTAGCTGGTTTGACTTTGGTCGACCGGCTTGAGCCTAGTGAGCGGTTAGTCATGACAACATGATCACATATGTATACGAATTTACCGTTGGATGGACTACCATCGTCTCCAACGACGTGCTTGACAACATCGGGGAGAAGCGATTTCTGCGGTGCCGGTGGCGTCGACTTACGACTTCTCGGCAGTGCAGAGACCTTTAAAGGTAATCCAGCACCTGGCTGGGCCTTCTTCAGCGGACTAGCCGCATGAGCCTTTCCCTCGGCATCCGTCGCCCGTCCGACACTAGGCCTGCCAGTGGACGGCTTGGGACGTTGGGACGTCTTTGTCGTGCTGTCGCGTGGGTTGTTCTCTTTACCACCGCCCTGGGTGGGTATCGCGCGTCCGATGGATTTCGCGAAAATCTTGTTGGCGCCAGGCCGAACAACATTGGGGCAGGCGGTGGCGAGAGGCTCCTTGGTAGTCTTCGGTGTTCTGATCGTCCTATCTTCAGGCTTCCCTTTACCGCGTAACGTCAGAGCATGCACGCCGGTGATCGAGATGACTGATGTACGTACTGAGCCTTGAGAGTGTCATTGCTGGGCTACTAGTCGTAGCACATGCCAATTTTCGTGCGGTGACAGGAGGAAGCGGGCACGATAGATTGACTTTTTCTGTACGTACAAGTTGAGTTTGCAGCGAGATCACAGCGAAAAGAAAACACAGTACCTATCTTCGTTTTCCCATTGTCTATCCGTTGAGCTGTACTGGTGAGAATCGGGGTTATCCTGGCTTCCTTCGCCGCCTGGGCTACAGCCGAGATGTCCACAGGCAGAGCTACCATCTGGACCGAGGCAAGTTCTTCCCGAATTGCTGTCAGCTCCGACTGGAGTAGAGTGATCTTTCTGGAGGCATCCATCTTGACCTCATTGACCTGGC
>JBBPOJ010001212.1:0-15544 GCA_038091395.1 Leccinum rimulosum | reverse complement strand
CCATGCTATTTGAACGAGTACTCATTGCTGTATTAGCCCACCCAATTCGAGTTGCGACACAAAAATGCCCAGTTCGCCAACGCAGTCAAGGCGGGCAAACGAGCAGTCAAGCCTTCACGACAGGAACAGCTGTCGAAACGGAGCCCAGTGAGCTTGTGGGCTTTAGGGATCGTCTTGTTTGTGGTTGTGGGCGGAGGTGTGTGGACGTCCGTCGCTCGAGTCACCGTTTGACATGATTTCCAGTTATATTTGAGCTGGCCAGGCTATTGTTTCTGTAAAACTCGGACCATTGGAGGATCTCGTTCCAGCATTCTATCCCATGTTATATCGTGTCACTACAGATGTGTTGGATACCAGCGTTCCGTTATTTATTATTTAACCATCTTCCTCAGCATCCACGCCCGAGTTACTTGCTGTTGCGCTGATACTCATACTTTGGCTCCTGACGCTCGTCACCCCGCTGCCTGCTGCTTGTTTGCCAGTGCCCGTAGCCAAGTTTGGCGGACCGCCTTCCTCGACGCCCTCCATAGCATCACCCTCGAGTTCCTTTTCGTCGATCTTGACCTCGTCGCCAGCCCAGATTCGCGCCGTGGGTTGCCAGATCATCGCAACATTGTCTTCAGACGTGCTCGCCGCAGTCCACTGCTCACCCACCCCAGGTGCCCAGCAGAAATCAGACGGTCGCGCGGTGTGACCTAAGGAACCATGAGTTTTCAGGATGCAATCGCACCGAACATGAATGACTTGCCCCCATGGATGAACATGAGCTCAGGTGGCCCATCTTCTTGATCGTCGGGTGTCTGCTCGACCCCAATTTGCGCGAGATCCCATATGTTGATGCGCCTATCGCTCGACGCTGAGGCGAACACTGATGCAACGTGTGGTGACCACGAGAGATGCAAGACCTCGTCGGTGTGCGACTCAAAGATATGGATTCTCTTCGAGGTGTTGCGAATGTCGTGGAGGGCGATGGTCTAGAAAAAGCGCGGTCCATACAAACAATTACCGGAACAAGCTTCCCAACGTACCTTGTCAGCGCTACCCGTAATGAGCAGGCTTTCTTGGGCGGGATTGAAAGCACAAGCAAGTATTTCTCGATCATGCGCCTGAATCTTCGTGGTCGGTTCTGCTGAAGACCGGGTATCCCACCTTGCAATGCATAAGTAGATGCATAACTCCAAGGTTGACAATCATACGTACAAGAGAAGCAGCTTGTCATCGCCGACGCTCGCGAACACGTTTTCTCTAGTTGGATGCCAGTCAACGTCCTACCACGCAAAAAGATCAGCGCGAGTACCAAGAAAGATGACGGTGTGCCACTTACCCCAACAACTGATGTATGACCTTTGTAGATGGTGGTAGGTTCAAGGGTATTCCTCGCCTTGGTGTACTGGTTTATGTCCCACATGCAAACCGTCATATCCTCGGATGCACCGAGAATATATCCTGATTTTCTCGGGTTCCACGCCAGTCCGAACCTGCACAACTCGTCGACCTACCCAGAAGCACGAGAACAAGAATCAACGTACCCTTCCTTTGTCTGCCCGACGAGCTTGATGTCGGGCTTACACACGCCCCCCCGCTCCGGCTCGCTCGAATGCTTCGTTCGATCAAAGATAAACACCTCTCCAGTTATCGCTTTCGTAGCGATCAAGTCTGGATTCTGTGGCATGTACCGCGCACGGTTCACTTCCCCCGCATGGTTGATTTTCTGCGTGATTTGGATTCGCGGTTGGGGTGGGATGGTATGTCCGCCAAGCTCGCCACGCTCGTCGTCGTAGTCGTTCCGGTCGAGCTTCTCAGCCAAGGGGCCGTCGCGCTTCGGTATGTGAACGGTGGCGATTTGGAGGTAGTCTTGTGCTTGGCCGGACGTGTGCGTGCCGAGAAGCAATCTGTGGACAGTGTAGGGCTTGTTTGGGGGACTGGAGCGCGGTTCGTGAGAGGGGGAGGAAGTTTAAACGAAGGAATACGCACGATTCCTTGTCTGGGAACCACTGGCACGTCAGGCTTGGCCAGTCCAACGCGTGCGTGATGACGAGATCATACAGATACGGCGCGTTCTTCTTCCTGGCGAAGGAAAAAAAAAGTGTAGATGAGTATCGAGACAGAACGTGCATACTGACCATGTCTTATATTCCTGCGAGGACGAATCGGCTCAGATCTGGGCGCTGAGCAGGAACGTCAGTGACACCAACCTCGTTGATCAACTTGTTCTCCTCCTCGGCGGCGAGGTCGTCTTCCATATCTTCATCCTGAACTGTTGGCTTCATTTCTTTTTCTACTGAGTCCTGGAAATAGATCGGGCGCTGGTGAAAGTAGTGGCAAGGCCTTTTTTTAGCTAGACGCGTCGCGCGTCGGGCAAGATCAAATTCTCCGCAACCCGCAAGGCCCGTAATTTTTTTTAACTACGATATACAAGTACCACAGCATCCCGATTACAAGGAATGGTAATTAACGCATGCAAGTAGACCACATGATAATCTATATCCCCGGGAAAAAGTCTCGAGCACCCACAATTAATCATCTCTGGCTAGCTGCAGAACCACGGTTGAACGAAGATGAGATGAAACCCGTAAGTTTGCTAAAAGTGGTACCAGGCGCAGTATCTAGAGTGTTCAAATCTACCGTCGTAAGGAATTCAGTAGTCATTCTTGCCGGGTTGCGAGTTGTAAAGTCGTCATCTTCTGAGTTAACTTCGGTCTCGGGTGGGGGTGATCCGTCGGACTCGGACGAACTCATCAGAATGACCCGGTACATGTAGGTCACCAAGACCAGCATATTACAGACAATCAAGGCGGATGTGATCTGCAAACATTAACATTGATCGTTATTTACGGGCACAGTACTTGACAGAGTTAGGAGCGGCATACCTCCAAATTAAATGCTATGAATCCGAGATTCGTTTTTGGGCCAAACTCGCTAACCGCATGGAATAATGAGGCTATTGACATGATCGTACCAGAAGAGAATATGGATAAGATCATCCGACGCTGTCTTCGGGGAAGCTTGACTCTCCAAAAGAGTCTGAGAGAGAGGATCACCAGGGTTGCATCTGAGATGCAATCGGCTAGGTGAAAACAGGCATCAGATATGGACATACGAGGACATGCAACAGTCCATGCTTACTTATCAATTTAAAGGTGACTATCGGATCCCGTAAGGAACACGATGGAATCACTACTCCAGACCCTGCCGTGGCTTCCATCATGTTGGTCGTACACCACCAGGTCTTCAATCCAATCATAATTGTCCAGAAAGCAAAGAATAAGACAGCGACAACCCGTGTGAACTTGCGGAGGGCCGACAAGGGCGAGATAACTCGGATGGTTGAGTATAGCAAACTCATACGAACCGACCTAATATAAAACGTCACTCACTGAGCAAGATACAGCATACAAAAAAGGCAAGAGCTGCCTACCACAGTGTGCTTGTGAAAGAAACGGAGAGTATCCACATAGTGACGAGCGCTCTCTGGTAGCCAGCTGATACAGAGTTAGACCATCAGCGCAGAGCTGAAGAAACGAATCGACTTGCCAGCTTCATAATAAATAAATTGGCTGACTATGCATGTTGCCGCGCAAACGAACACCACCACTGCCCACACATCTTCCCACCAGAACCGTCCTATGTGCAATCGGAAGGATATTCGAAAGAGTAAGAGTATCATTGCCAAAATGTCTATCACAGTCAATGCGACTGGAGCCGAAAGACCTGAGCGATGGGAGGCGAAAAAATATCGTTGAGTACTCACCGAGAAAAGCCGTACGATCGAACGCCATGGCCGAAATTCAACGGGGCATGGATTGGAGTACATTTGCTTAAAATCCCAGCTCCAGGGCTCGCTGGACCGGGTCTATCTCACACGCATCCAGGTTGATGGGGTGAGTATTCCCATGTGTGAAGTGCCAGGTCGTATGTATCCTTTTGCCAAGATCGAATCAGTACTCAAGTGCAGGTGTAAAAATTTCGTCACCCTTGGTGTCCTGCAATACGTAACTTGAGTTGCGCAAACGTCAAATTGAACAATGTACCTAGATCGGATGAAAAACGGCATTCGGACATCTTTGCACCGTGGCATTGATGGAATTCAAGTCCAACAGAATGTCATGACTGGCATTGAAACGGCACTGACAAACTCGTGCAGCTGATCATGGACAACAAGCATACGCTAGTTCGATCTGAGCGTTGCAAGAGGGTGTCAGGCTTTCATTAAAATTACTGAAAATGAGAGTTTATATGGGCCGGAGTGACTGGGTTCCGACGGACTGCCCATGGATGGTTCGAGTCCGAGAAATGCATGTCCCTGACTCTGAGTGAAACGACAACCAGTCAATAGAATGACTTTTGACGAACTCGGACCCTATCTACTTGATGGTTGGTGTATGCGCCGCATACACTGCAGGAGAAACTTGGCAGTTCATCACTGATGACGATATCTTGTGGCTCGATAAATTGGATGGGGTGCTCGGTTTAAGTTTGAGTTTTCCCATGAAAGCAAGGGCGAGAGCGAGAGACCTGTGCCTCCTGAGAGTATCCGAATTGACACTTGCACTGGCATCGTGCATCGTGGCCAAGTTCATGATTAGCGTGTGAACAAGAGTCTAACGGAAAAAGAAGTTATTCGCCTTTCGCATCAGAAATGTGTACGGCAACATTTCGTCCCTAAGGCCTACGGTCCAGGTCCCCCAGGGACAACAACAGTAAGTACGTTCCTGCGCTCAAGATATTGCGCTCAGGACCTGATTGAATCCACCCTCGGTGCCCATTTCGTGACTTGCCTGTTAGGAATAAAATCGGCCCTCTTTCACGTTTCCCCTCAGCCCTTGCCCCGAAGCCTTAGAGAGGTCAATCGCACGACTCTGAATCGTGCTACTCGTTGATAAAAACAGGCACAAACGATTCGTGTGCACCTACGCTTGGCAGACGCGAGAAACCATCTTGAACATCCCTGTAATACAGGTACTGGTAACTGTACAGTCATTCATGTTGTGTCTTGCCTCCGTGGAGAACGGAGATTTTGGATAAGCCTCCCATGGTTTTACTGATTTCAAGACGGTCCATACGCCCAATCATGATCAATTCTCATTTGCAAAGCATCAATGAACCCGCAAGAAAACTAAATCGACCACTTACTATTTCGGGGCGGTAAGAGATATCGATAAGCACGGAGGGGACTGAATTAATCACTGGTCACCGTGTTACCTTCCGCTCCTGTCGTGTCAGTAATCGTGCGCCAACACGTCACAGGTACCGTTTTCATATCTATTCGTCATCAATTGCAGCCGTACCATCTGTTCCGTCACATCATATAATGCTACAAGTCTGACTTTACTCAATGAAGCAGGAAAGATACACGCCACTAAACTTACATACCCTTCAGTTTTCATCTTCCTTGTCAAGAAACACTTCACAACGCTTTGCAAGTCAGCACGAATGTCCTGCTTTCCCAGATGCCCTTGGGCGTCTGCATTTTGGGGTTCCCAAACCTCATCTTATCGATAGCGTTCTGCGCAACAGTGTTCAACTCGACATATGCGTTCGTTAGGAATACTTTGAGGAACCCGGAATCGGAGGTCTGACCCTCGGGCAGGTAAAACTCGATAGGGTCCGTGCCGAATCCCCCGTAGCCATAGGCGAATATTGACGGCTTCCCGTCCTCTTTTTTGTGTTGTAAGGGCGGTAGCATGAGGGGGCCTGGGGGCATATACCACCCCTATGTAAATCATCATCAGTCAATTACCATCCAGCTCGACGAACGACACTCACTTGAACAGAATAGTTAGAAGGGTCAAAGTAGAACAGATACGGAAAAAGGTCGAAGTCGGAAAGGTTTTCGATGGTGAGACAGTACTGGGCATCAAGGTCCGTGATTATGGCCTCCTTGATCTCCATTTCGCCGAACCGCTGACTTTCGACGTCCAGCAGGTCCTCCCCGACGGGACTCTCGTTCCTTCCGATGCGATTCAGTCGCACCTTGATATCCCCTCCGAAGCTACCACTGGCCTTGTCAAAACGGTAGAGGTATGAATAGTAATTTGCGATCGTGATTGGTGCCTCTAGCATGTACCTTTTCGGCGATTGAACGGTTATGCAACGGGTCGAGTATTTCAGCGTCAATGGATCAAAGCGTTCGAATTGCCAATTCAGTTCGTCTTGGCGGACAGCAATATCTGCCCTTTCCTGGTCGGAGACGACAGTGAAATGAGGACCAGATTGATGGACGGAAGAGCGGACCCGAAGTGTAGGATAGTTCCAGTTGGACACGGATGCGCTACGGGGGGTACCAGCAAAGTCAATGCTCAAGGTGCGACGTTCAAGCATACATTCGAATGCGTTGACTTCGATCGCTCTCAGGGACATCGTTTGCGAATCAAATTTCACCTCGAACACTGTACCCACGATGACGCCATGGATGCGGCCAGCCGACACGTATAGCTCGTGTCCCCGCCGGAACACCTTGTGAGTGGTCTCCCCGTGGCGGATCGTAGTAGCATTGAATAGCAGCCTGTCCCTGTTCCCACCAAGACACTGAGGGTGCTGGGAGTACCGCGGATGATCTTTCATGGGGATCTTCTCGAACAAACGCGAGTATGTAGTGTCGTGTAGGGAGCAGCTCCTGAAGGCTTTCAAGAGCGCACTGGTAAACAGACCTCCCGACTTATCCCCCCAGGCTGTCTCACCCGGACGGCACGCAGAAAGAAGTATGTGTGATTCCAAGGCCCTGTATGATCCCTTGACCGCGCGCGTTCCGCCATAGGTTGAGATTTCCGGCGTGAAACTCCAAATTTCTTGATCAAGTTCCATAGGAGGAGGTTGAGATGAGGGTTGAGTAAACCTTGCACGAAAAGATGACATGTCTGTAGCACGTGTAGCACCTCCTGAATGACAACAGTCGAATATAAAAATCTGGAAAAGGCTTTCTCAATAACGAGGACAGTACAAACGATGGATGACGTACAATGTTGTCACCTTTCTCAGAAGCAAGCTGCCGTATCAGTCCACTGATCGTGCGATCGTGAATGGCGTATATCTCTCGTCCGTCGCGTCCGATGGTGTTCGCGTCATAGGGACAGATGGCTTCCATCTTGTTGCCTTCCGATTTCCAATCCTGAGGAGCATCTTCCTGAGTCCCATGACCTGCGAAGAAGAAAACCATAGCATCGCCCTTTGCAATGGCTGGATTGTCGATAAAATGGCTCCTAAATTGTTGAAGTATCGCGTCCCGGGTAGCGTTTTCATTCTCGAGGAATGTGATTTGTGACGGAGGGACATCAAGCATGCCAGTAAACAAGTCTCTGAAACGTTCTCCGTCACGCTTGCAGCCTATGAGATCTCCGTGTTTCTCGCTCTTGTACGTGTCGATCGCCACGATCAGGGCGAATATGCCAGGAGCCGCGTTCGCGTTGAGCGAGGCACTGGCTGAATGTTTCCCCATACTGAAAAGCGACGAAAACTTCTGCAAAATGCCAAGTCCCGCACCTGGTGCAGCGACCGCGGACCTGCTGAATGTCTCTCGAGTCAGCCACAACGCGGCAAACTGCTCAACTGTTGAGAGACTAACGTTGCGGACACATTATGATCAACATCGCAGATTCGTCGTCGTTCGAGGATAACTCTCAGCAAAGGGCAAGTCCGCAAATCACCGCTGCTCCTTGAAACTTGTTATTGTTAAGTCGCCAGTAGGGATGGCTGGTGTGATCGTGCTACTCACGCTGGAAGCTTCCGTTTCGATCGAGCAACTCTCCAACTGTGGTCTTACATTCACAAAGAAGCTTATCCTCTCCGAGCATCTGAGGACCGATCTCGAATAAACCATACACTCCGAAAGATATCACAAACGATCTTTCTAATGGCCTAACCCATATTCCAAATTCAGCAGCGAGAATAGGCAGTATTTATTTAACAACTTACAGCAAGATCTTTGGGTTCCACTCCACCACGTCCTTGACACCGATCAACACGGGCTGAGTGGAGGTTTTCGTGGTTACCCCATCGACATCTATAGCAACATAAACACGCGCTGGGGACACATGGAGACCCGCGACGATATCCGTCGACACGAAGATACCTACACAAGCGATTAATGGTAGATCAACTTGGCCACAACCGGCGCTTACGAGTTATAAGGTCGCATTCAGATGACTTCATTTGCGAGTTGTCCGACCCGGATCTATCTTGTTTTTCAAGGATGCCCTCCGTGAATACAAATCAGAGAAACAGACGGTAACGTGGAAATATATTTAGAAACTCGGGTTCTGGGAATGTGAGTGCCACTTTTGCCACATTCCGTAAATTCTTGTTCACGGTACCTATCTAGTGCATTCACGCAGTGTCCGAGCAGAATGTATCTTAGTAAGTCAGCCTTGCCCGACAGAAAGCGTGTTCTCTAGCAAGGTACATTGACGACGGGAGGGACGAAATGGAAGATCTATTGATACTCTTTCTCCCATTTAGAAAAAAGTTTCTCCAAGTCAAACCGCGGGTTCTCTGGGTCTGTTATGACTGCAGTGCAAACGTGTCAGAAATATGAATAGGCCGAGAACATTCGATGAATGAAAGAGGAAAGAGGACGACGTCAATAGACCAAAAGATGACATACCTCCGTCACCCTTGACGCTCTGTTTCTTCTGATGCCACACATCCTTGGCCTGTTCTATTAGTTGCTCGCGGCGGTGGATCGCGTGGTGCTCCTTCGCTTGGTCGTGAGCTTTTTGTAGTGAACGGTGGTGGTAGATGCCATAGACTATGCCCGACGCCAGGGCTGTATAACGGGCAACCTATAACAAGGGGGACATGAGTAGGTGCTCAGGGTTGGCTGGCGGGCGCACGACATACGTTCAGAGTCGTAGACATGTCTAACTCAGAAAGACTGGTGTTTTTGGAAGAAAGAGGGACAATAACAGCAGAGAACGGCTACGTGGAAATGAGCACTCGTTTGTAGATTTGTGTGGGCCGAGGATGACTTACCTGGGTATTACTTAGACTTGGTCACTGTCAAGAAATTGCACGGTTGGCGGAGCAACTCGGTAATTCTTTGCTGACTAAGCAAATACTCTCTCGCAAGCTTCAAAGCTTCAAGATTCGTTGCGCGAGTTTTCCCCTCTTTGCCTGTGGTCGGAGTCGGCCAACGTGTCGTCACCGATCACCTGTCATCCAGAGTGCAGACTCTTTGCCCGCTTCTAGTCCGAGTGTGACACGACCCTCCTCCTCGACGCTCGTCCTAGTGCGCCTTTCTCTCACCCGTTCGTAGCTTCTACCAAGGCTATCAGACGCCTCCCAGACTACGAGAAGAAGACGATCTCATGACCGATGCCTCACCCACCGCGAGTCCTCCCTCACACGGTACATTGCTTTATCTCCACTGTCTGGGAGGACGCCCTTCGACTGCTATTTGATACAGGAGTATGGTAGATCGATCTGAGGTACCACCGTTCCATTCTCGTGTCTCATTCGTTCATTATGTTTGAGCAGCAATCTGCGACGCGAATCTATGTTGCCTTCCATCAGCGATCTGGTGGCAGGTTTTACAACACGCCAGAGCTGTCTGAGCAGACCTAGAATCTCTTCAGGACGGACGCTCAGTCCACGCGTGTGACAAACGCAGTCGATCAAGGATTCTAGGAAGCCCTTTATCTAATTGGCGACTTTTTCAAGAGGCACTGGCAATATACATAATCTCATACCCCAGTTTGACGAGCCTCAAAGAACTCAACATATCCGGCAACCAGCTCAGAGTTTTTCCTTGGCAGATGTGGAACATGAAGTTCAGAAGCTGTTGGTCAACCCTAACCGTTACTGCCAGAGCCGCATCTCCAAGTCCATTTTTGCGCTGCATTGGCTCGTCTTCTTCACGTCCCCACTTGCGATCGCGTTGCTCGATCACGCGACTATACTCGCTTCGAAAACTCTAGCCCTGTCGGAGGTGGGGGCCCTAACCAAACCTGTTATCTCCGCTGCTCGCTCCGTCAGTATCTATATCCGAACAGACAGACTATCACAAGCTCCCCTTCTCAAATCTGTGGGCAATTCAACTAAACGTACGGTTACTCGTGCAGTGCTTCCCTGGGGCTCTAGACCGCGTAAGTAGTTCTCGGTCGACATGATCATGCTGACCTTGGCGCGTCCGAGTCTGGGAGGACGGGGATATGTCCGAACCTGGCGCACAAGGTCGCGTGTTTGAAGCATGCGTCGGAAATATTTGCCGTATTGCGGGCGTCGACTGGCGGTGCCACCTCAGCGCGTGTCTCCAGACGTGTCTGGACTTCCTGGATGAGGCGATGAGTGCCAGCGCCATACGTGGGTCAAGCGCTGATGCTGCTGTCACCGTCACCGCTCCCCTTCATGATGCAGGAGGAGGGGAGGGTTCGGGGAGTACGAGCGATGTGGACATTCGGACACAGACGAGGCGATGACGTCCAGGCAGTCGATCTTGGAAGCGAACATCTTCACCTCGACACGGACGAGTTGACGGTCTTCTCGTTTCCTCAGAGGAACCCCTTTCAGATGCCGATCCTCTCATACATCTTTCTTTCTTTCTTTCCTTTTCCTTCTTGATAATCACACAATAAACTACAAGCACCGATCACACGGACTCCGGAACAGCCTCTCCCCTCGCATGTACATTGAAGGTACAAAATGCAATATAAGAATGGACGATGCGCGCACTAATATAGTTGACAAAGACAAAGTGACCTCTTCGGCATCTCCCGGGAGAATTAGCTCGTCTCTCCTACCAGTCTTTCTGTTGCATTCCACCGTCGAGACTAGGGTCTTCTCGTTTCAGAGGAAGCCCTCTCGGATGCCTCTCACGAGCTACCTTCAATATCCATGCGAGGAGATAGCGTCCGAGCGATCGGTGCTTGTACAAAAAAGAATGGACGATGCGTTCATTGGAATCGTACACTCGTTCCAGGATAGTTGACAAACGTACCACTAGTCGGCGAGTCTGGCCACAGGACAAGACTCCTCTTGGGCATCTCCTGAGAGGACTGTTTCTCCGTTGCAAAACGATACGGAAAACGCATTGCTGGCTTCACAATGTAATAAGTCTGGCCCAAAAATTTACCATGAGTCAAAGGTTTATTTCTTAACTTTTGTAACAGTCTTCATTAATCAAGTTCTATATGCCGCGTTCTTGTAACCAAGAGTCGGATCATTCAAATTGTGCCAACCATCGGTTTGACATATTCATCATTCGATTGGTTTCTCCCCCTGATGCGGCTGTGGCCCGGGGTATTGTTACTGTTGGCTTCTCATTATTGAGGTCTGTAGACAAACGTTTCACCGCCAGTCTTTTCCATTCGTCTAGAATGCGATTCATCACAATAACCATATTTGCAGTCGCCGGCAGACTGGCTCAAGCTCTGGCCATCGCGAAACCCATACCAAACTTGAACGCAGGCGGCATGGCCATACCACTTGTCAGACACTCTTCATTTCTGGACTCCAACGAAAGCATGGATCTCGACGCCATAAGCTCTCACGGTATATCAGTCAGGGAGTACGTGGAATGGACTGTGACACATCTTGTCTGCTCAGGCTTTCTTTTCTTAGGAAGATCCTTAGTGCCCTAGACAATTACGAGGTGAACACGGGGAAGGTGCATCCTTTTGCTGTGAAACGGAGCGAGTGCGGACTAGGAACGCGTGGTGCTGGCGCTCCGCTGACAACTTATCAACACAAAAATTGGATGGCTGCGATTTCGATTGGAACTCCTCCCAGGACTTTGAAGGGTAAATTCTCCTTGTATCGTTCCGATATATGTTCATCCTTAAGAATCTACGTCACAGTCCAAATCGATACTGGTGCAGCGTAGGTCTTTATTTTAGTTCATACACATGTCCTTATTCAAGTCAACGCAGCGATATGTGGGTACTGCAGACCGGCTGTAGTGGGATTCCCGGAGATCGCGCCCTCTGGGATCCCCAGTCATCCGAATCTTCTGAGAACCAGGCTCAGTCGTTTCAGTTCAAATATGGAGACGGAACCATCGTCTCAGGTCATCAATATACTGATGAGGTTACCATTGCTGGATTCACTGTATGTTTTTTTAATCGCTGATGAGCATGACCATTGAATTCTGACGCCGCGCTAGGCAAACCAGATCTTTGGTTCCGCAACATCGTACACTTCTGAGTTACAGAACAATGCAAACGCAGATGGTTTATTGGGATTGGCTTACCCTTTGGTCTCGAAACTTAAAGCTTATCCATTGCTTGCATCGCTTGTCAAACAAGGGAAAATAAATCCGACATTCTCATTGAAAATCTCTTCCCCTGGGGCCGAGTTATACGTCGGTGGAGCAAACAGTATGCTGTACAAAGGTGACATTGCATATACACCCGTAACAAATCCTGTGAGTGAAAATAGTAGATGGGAATGGATGTTGCTGACATTGGCATCTATGTAGGGATTATGGCAGGTGTCCATGGACGATGTTCGTGTTGGTGGTAATAAAATCCTTGTAAATGTACCTGCTGTTCTCGACACTGGTGCAACCTACACCTTCGGAGATTCGAAACGGGTTTCAGAATTATACAGACGCCTTGGCGGTACCCTCAAGCCCCAGGAACGCTACCACGGCTTTGATTTCTATTACCGTGAGTTCTGATTGTGTTCGGTATGTACCTAGTTTTTATTTGACCGCCTGCAGTACCGTGCGACTCCTTCCCAACAAAGTTGAGCTTTACCTTCGGTGGCACTTCGTTTGAATTCCCCGCTGAAGTTCTCAGACTTAAACCAATTAAGAATGGTTCTCCTAATTGTTTCAGCGCCATTATCGGCCAGCACCCGCCTATCGGTGAGGTTTCATAGCTTATTGCTTCCTGAACCCTCTTTTGCGCCGCTAGAATGTACTCGTTCTGACTATATGGCTTACTAGCATTTTGGACCATTGGGATCAATTTCCTGCAGGGTGTATACAGCGTGTTCAATTACACTACTGAACATGTCGGGTTTGCGAGCCTCGCTTGAATCATCGCGAATGTTCCGGGTGCATTGTATTTTTATGGATTTAATTTATTTACGAGCTCACGCCGTTTCGTTTGAAGGAGGCCGAATAAGCGAAGGCAACAATCGCCGATCTCGACTCGGAGGCAGGATTACAAGCGGAACGGATGCGTCTCCTACAGATGTCCATCGAACGAGATCGCTTGCGGCGCGAGATTGGAGACGTTTCCAGACAACCGGAACGCACTGTGATGTGATCATGACAATGTTGTGTTTCGATTCATGTAGTAGTAATTGGTCGGAGACAAGAAGGGTAGGGGGAAATCCTGGTCCCCAAGCGCTCCCACGGGGCCACCTGCAGTCGGTCGACTTGGACGAGTTGACGACTGAGGAAGGAAGGGACTTCTCTTTCCAGCTGAACCCCTTTCTGACAGATGCCGATTCCTAGGCTCATAAGCTACAAGCGGATCG
Source organism: Leccinum rimulosum (assembly GCA_038091395.1). Classification (NCBI taxonomy): domain Eukaryota; kingdom Fungi; phylum Basidiomycota; class Agaricomycetes; order Boletales; family Boletaceae; genus Leccinum; species Leccinum rimulosum. Next base: position 2,125 of record JBBPOJ010001212.1, on the reverse strand, counting down.
GACTCGGACACCGATGCGTTTTGGACCCTTTTCGGCATCTCCCGGGAGAACAATTTGGCGCCTCCGAGTCCCACAAACAATTTGGGGGTAACTTATCAATTACAGCGGACTCGAATTGCAAAACGATACGAAAATCGCATTCCTACTAGCTTCAAAATATAACACAGCCCGTCCCCCAAATTTATATGTGTAACAGTGTTCAGTCAAGTTCTATTCCGTGCCGCGTTCTTGTAACCCGCTCGGATAATTGAATCATGATTCAAGCCCATAATCAGTTTGAGGTATTCATTATTCGATTTGTTCCGATCCCTGATGTGGCCGTGCCAGTGGGTATTGTTACTGTTATCTAAGGTCTGTATGTGGACGTTTCACCGCCAGTCCTTCCACTCATCTAGAATGCAATTCATTACAATAACCATATTTACAGTCGTCGGCAGACTGGCCCAAGCTCTCGCCATTGTGAAACCTGTACCAAACTTGAATGCAGGCGGCATGGCCATTCCACTTGCCAGACACTCTTCATTTCTGGACTCCAACGACTCGGAAAGCATGGATCTTGATGCAATGAGCTCTCACGGTATATCAGTCAGGGAGTGAGTGGAATGGACTGTGACACATCTTGTCTGCTCAGGCTTTCTTTTCTTAGGAAGATACTTAGTGCCCTAGACAATTACAAGGTGAACACGGGGAAGGTACATCCTTTCGCTGTGAAACGGAGCGAGTTCGGACTAGGAACGCGTGGAGCTAGCGCTCCGCTGACAAGTTACTATCAAAACCAAAATTGGATGGCTGAGATTTCGATTGGAACTCCTCCCAGGACTTTGAAGCGTAAATTCTCCTTGTATCGTTCCAATATATGTTCACCCTGATCTATGTCACAGTCCAAATCGATACAGGTGCAGCGTAGGTCTTTCTTTTAGTTCATACACTTGTCCTTGTTTAAGTCAACGCAGCGATATGTGGGTACTGCAGACTGGTTGTAGTGGGATCCTCCGAGATCGCGCCCTCTGGGATCCACGGTCATCCGAATCTGCTGAGTACCGGGCTCAGTCGTTTCTGCTCGTGTATAAAGACGGAACCACCATCTCAGGTATGCAATATGCTGATAAGGTCGCCATTGCTGGATTCACTGTATGTTTTGTATCGCTTATGAACATGAGCGTTGAATTCTGACGCCACGCTAGACCCACCAGATCTTTGGTTCTGCAGCATCGTACACTTCTCCGATACCGGACAATGGAGACGCAGACGGTTTATTGGGATTGGCCTACCCTTCGGTCTCGGAAATTGATGCTTATCCGTTGTTTGCATCACTTGTCAGGGAAGGGAAGCTAATCAATCCGACATTCTCATTGAAGCTCTCTTCCCCTGGGGCCGAGTTATACGTCGGTGGAGCAAACAGTATGCTGTACAAAGGGGACATTACATATACACCCGTAATAAATCCTGTGAGTTAAAATGGCAGATGGGAGTGGATGCTGCTGACATTGCCATGTATGTAGGGATTATGGCAGGTGTCCATGGACGATGTTCGTGTTAATGGTAACAAAATCCTCATAAATGTACCTGTTATTCTCGACACTGGTACAGCCTACATCTATGGAGATGCGGAACGGGTTTCAGAATTGTACAGACGCCTTGGCGGTACCCTCAAGCCCAAGGACCGCCAGCGTGACCACGACCACGATTACTATTGCCGTGAGTTCCGATTGTGTTCGATAGCTTGTTTTTATTGACTGCCTGCAGTACCGTGCAACTCCTTCCCAACATTGAGCTTTACCTTCGGTGGCACTTCGTTTGAAATACCTGCTGAAGCTCTCAGACTCAAACCAATTAGAAAAGGTTCTCCCAATTGTTTCAGCGCCATTATCGGCCGGCACCCGCCCATCGGTGAGATTTCATAGCTTATTGCTTCCTGAACCCTCTTGCGGCGCTAGATGGATTCGTTCTGACTACATGGCCTAGTATTTTGGACCATTGGGATCACTTTCCTGCAGGGCGTATACAGTGTGTTCAATTACACTACTGAACATGTCGGGTTTGCGAGCCTCGCTTGAATCATCGCGAATGTTCCCGGTACTAGATTTATGTATCAAATTTATTAAATCGGAGAGTTCACGATCAA
>JBBPOJ010001211.1:0-15546 GCA_038091395.1 Leccinum rimulosum | reverse complement strand
TTCAGAATAGTTGTAAAAGCTTTCTGGGAGCTATAATAACACTTTTATGATATGTTTTGCAAATCTCCTAAATCTCCTCAGTTTTAAATCATTCACCACATCCTCAATTTAAATTGTAAAAATAGTGTAAAATTATGGAAGGTGTGGACCCACCAGTCCCAGAGGGCCCTACCATTTCCCTGATGAAATATCCATTTTAACACATTATATATAAATATAAATAAAAAAGTCAAAAAAGTCAAAAAGACTTGTTTAGGGTGATAGTCAGGGGTCTTGAGGCGATTGTAAACCGTTGGATATATCCATATACATATTACCCACATGCCTACATTGTATAACAAGTTTGAAAATTATTAGAACTTCACTACACTTTTCATTACACTTTGTTTGGTAGTCCCATAGACTTGTCACTACACATTGTTAGGAGACTTTACTACACTTTTTACTACACTTTTTACAACACTTTTTTCCTAGTCAACTACCTTTTCACTACACTTCTTTGGTACACTTTAGTACATTTTGGTACACTTTTAGCATCTACCTTTTCACTACACTTTGTTCATTGACTTTGGTACACTTTTGCCTACACTTTTTTGGTAGTCCACTACACTTTTGACTACACTTTTTTGATACTTTTACTACACTTTTCAGGTGTGTTTAATATGATGTCAGCACTTCAGGGGGTGCTTATGTAATCACCTTCGCAGATACTGACTATGTCAATTACATATATTATTATGTAATGGATGTCAAGGTTAAAATTAAGGCACCAACTTTAATTTTTTGATCATGAGCATTGGAAATGAAGGCACACTTATGTAATATTTCTGAGTAATCAAAATGTGGCATGATTACTGTTAAATCAATGGTTCATATTTATCTGCAGTTGATCATGTTGATTAGATAAGATAAGATTAGATTAGATTACAACAATTGAATATAGCTATAGAAACCATTTTATATCTGAATAATATATGTTGTCTATATATAGTTCAAGCTAATGAAATATCATTTGAAACTCCACTGTCAAAGGGATGCCCTTTACTGGTCACAGGGATGCCCTCCTCCTCAGAGAGATACTCTATATAGTCACAAGGATGCCATTTACCAATCACAGGGATGCCCTTTACTAGTCCTAGGGATGCCCTGCTGATCAGAGGGATGCCCTATCATAGTCACAGTGATGCCCTCATCTGCAGAGGGATGCCCTATTATATCCACAGGGTTGCCCTGCTTCTCAGAGGGATGTCCTATCATAGTCACAGGGATGCCCTCCTCCTCAGAGGAATGCCCTTTACTAGTCATAGGGATGCCCTCTCACCCAAAGGGATACCCTTTGATGTTTATAAGAATGCTGGTCAACCTAGATTTCTAGAAAAATGCCCTAAAGAGAGGCCCTGTTACTAACACAAATGTGTAATTTGAGGGCATCTCCTTTCCAGGACCCCAGACACCCCCTCTATGTCCTAATATGGTCCAAATTACCAATATAATATAATTATATCAAGTCATCCTAGCTATCACAGGGCATCCCTCATGCATGAGAGGGATGCCCTCTTACCCATCCTGGGCATCCCTGCCACTCAAGGTGAGACTCAGAAATGATTTCATTTCACCTAAAAATAGCTTTCCAGGGTCCATCAAAAAACATATTTCCAGCCTGGGAACGCCCACAGAAATGGAAGCTCTTAGTTTGATCTTTTGGTAATGAAAGATCAAGCTAATAGCTTCCATATAATAGTAACCTGAAGTGCTGATTGGTCCCGATTTGAGGTTTTCATTGATGAATGTTTCCAATTCTTCCTGCTTTTTCAGAGTAAGATTGTAGGTTTTGCAATCCACCTTATGTGTACCTGGGATTAGATCTATGGTGTGATCCCAAGGTTTTCTCAGTGGTAATGCATCAAACTCCTCTTTAGAGAAGACATCTCGATAGTCATGATACATTGAGGGTACCATTTCTTCAAATGTCGTCTCCTTTTTGGCATGAGCAGCAGCAAGATCGGTTGCGATATTTCGTACCGCAAATACCTCATCTTCGTCATTGTCATCAACTGTGGCTAATTTTGGGAGATGATTATGCTCGCAGCGACTCAAGTGTATTTTCTTTCCAGTCTACATTGGGATTGTGTTTTATCAACCAATCATGACCTACTAGTAGAAAGATTTGATGTGTGCTGAGTGTCATCACGGCAAGAGCTATTTGTTCCCAGTGTCCTTGGATAGTCAGTTCGGCTATTACGAACTCCTTAATCAATCCACTTTTGTTTGGGGAACCATTGGAGTTGTAGACCTATATTACTGGTCGAGGTAGTTTGTGTACAGGTAGTCAATGTTTCTCCACAAACTTTTGGTCTATGGCAGATCCAGTGCAACCTGAGTCGAGAAGAGCATTTACACATTGTTGTTGTCCATTGCCAGTAAGAATCTCCACTTTCAGCTCGAAGGCTTGAACTGATCTCTTTTCTCAACGAGTAAATTTCGGTTTATTTTGCAATTCTCTCAAGACTAAGTGTGCTTCGGGAGGGGAGCTCGATTTCAACCAATCGATCAACTGGTCGTCAACTTCAGACATCCGAGAGTCATGTACAAAAGATCTTAGGTGACTTTTTATTCTGGGGGTTTCTTTCGTTTGAACTACTCATTGCATCCATTCAACGGTCCAGGGATCTATGGTATTTAGCCATTGTCGACTCTTAGGCTTCAACATCTCCGAGGACTCAGGTTGGGGCCGCTCTCTAGGTCCTTTCTAGTCCTTGGAGTGGAGCTTTGTGTTTTTGGTTCGGTCGGTGCACTAACCTCCTTTCCTTTTTCGCGACGAAGGATACGTATTTGCTTCTCAGGTCCGGACACCTGAGGTACAGAACGCAATGGAGTCTCCATACCAACTCTTTCTTGTTTAGCCATCTGAGCGAGTTCTCTCATATCGTAGACACGACCTTCTATTTTTACAGCTCTCTGTATTATTGGTCTCGCGTCGAGAATTTCGTATCCCTCACTCAGTAACTCTTCTCTTTCGGTCTCGCATGGTTCAATAGGCAACACAGAGAATTTATTTGGCAATGACTTAATTGGTGTTACATCTTTCGAAACCATACTACATACAGGAGCAGTCGACCTATCTACTTGCTTTTGGGAAAATCCTTTTTATTGTCCACAACCATCTGGCATATTTTGGCCATTAGGTCATCCCTGATCTCTACTCCATCGATCTCAAATCGACAGTTTTGACAAGGACACATGTGGTCTTTGCATGGCCAAGCTTTTCCGTATTTGAAGCAGAGGCCTTCAGCTAGAGCCTTGGAAAGATCCATTGATGATTGGACCAGAGGTTCCTGAAATTGTGGCAGTAGAGGTGGAGGGAACGGGGGCAGACTTATGGTTTGATGAAGCGGTTGTCTCTGCTTTGGAGAAGTCTTTTTCCAATACCCATCGCCATAGCGTTCCTTGTGGGTCTGGAGTGTGTTTTGCACCTGGACCAGCGCATGTTCCCATTCCTGAATGTTCTCGCTTAACAGGATGGAGTTTGTGTGACCGATCGCAGTGGTCTCCACAGCCTTTACAATATATTGTTTGATGCCGCAATGGGCGACACCAACTAAGGTCCTTTGATTGGTTAACCAATCGAACTCGGCCTCAATGCACAGGTGGTGCATCTCGATGAAGAAGGCTTCCACTGTTTGCTTCTCCTTCTGTTTGAGGGCCATGAGTTTCATTTCGGCCTTTGCTCAGGTTTCAGGGTCCTTGAACTGGTTCATGACCTCGAGCCAGAACTGTTCATACGTGTACTAGGTGTGAATGGAGTTGCTTTTCATGGCAAAGAAGTGGTTGGCGAACTTGCCAGCTGTTCCTCCTTTCATGTGGGAGAGTGCGATCATAATGCGTTGGCGAACAGTCGGAAGTCGATCAAATCCTCTGATGTGTAGGTGTAATTGTCTGGCCCATTCGTCGAACTTCTCCTTATCGCCGTCAAAGTCCTCTGGTCTGTGAACCAGGGATTTGCCGAGCGGTGGAGGGAAGTTTGGAAGGTTGACACGAGGTTCCGGACCTCGAGTCACCATTGGAACAGGGGACATTGCTGGTGTGGGAGTTGGCTGTGGCAGCCTAACTCGAAATGGGGATATCAGTGCCGAAGGGGGGCATGTTGGCCTTGGTGATGAGACGGTGGGGGCGTGTCGAAGTACAAGTGGAGGTCCAACCTGTTCAGGGTTGTCTTCGTAATCAATGACCCACACAGCCATCATTCGATGGAATTCCTCCATGGAATCGGTGATCTTTGTCTGGGGTGGAGAAGGCTTGTTTGTGGAGCAGATAGGGTTGGTTCTTTCGATGCCTGCCACAGAAGCAGCGCGTGATGGGATGCGAGTGGGAATAGGTTGCATGGTGCTGTGACATTGAATATCCTGATCCTGTCATGGCTACAACAGTCATGTGGAGTTGGGGCTCTCGAAGTCCTTTCTCGTCTGTATGATGGAGCGTCTAGGATGTAACTGGGGAATAGAAATGCTACCACACGAGGATAGCATCAGAATACACTGGCGAGGTACCAGAGGGGTCGATCAATACAATGGGGGAACTGGAATGGCGTTACTCTTGCCACAGATTTAGCTCTGTAAGGCTACCACTCTTATTTTAATTTGAAGAGTGATCCTTCGAACCACAGTTACAACTACGAACACTGATGCTTGGCACTACTCAGAGGTCAATGACCCAGCCACAACACGTTTCTCAGAGAGCGGTGTGTTTAACCGTGGAACCGAAGTTCACAGATACAGTGGGAACAGAGTTGTATTCTCTGAATCTTCTCGCGATCAATGACACTTTAAACTCGTGCAGAGCAATTCCTTAACCCTGGATCCAGGTACTACTCGTTAACGTCGAGAGTTTATGACGTGGAGCACGTGAAATATGACAGCAAACGCTCCGGAGGTGGGACTTGTGCCTAAGAGCATTGACTGTACTAGGGACAATGGCCCTAGCAAGTGCCTTATTGAGAGGACTTTCCTGTGGAACACGAAACGTGTGGCAAAGTGCGTTACGAGTCGGGCGAAGTGATATGTGATAAAGGGAAGAGGATAAGGGATCCGAGGATGAAGTGTCGGCAGATTAGGATAGTTTTGGAATAATGTTATGGATATGCTCAACGAGGATTCACTCAAGTCGTCAAAGAGACAAGAATCGAGAGAATAAATGAGTATTCCAAAACTGGGAAACTACGATATATGAGACACATGTATATATACTGAATAACATGAGGCAATGACTAGTAAATGAAATGTGAAGAGGTGAAGAAGTGAAATGTGAAAATGAAAATGTTACAATCCATGATGGCAGCATGGTAGATGTCTTCGTCTGTCGCCTTGATAATATTGTGCGCCTCAGTAGCTGGGTTGACGAGCTCGTTGATCGACATTCGATTTGACTGTTGCAGGGCTCCAATTGACTGTAAATCGTCCAAGGCGCTTTCAACATGGTTCTCGGCTTCTGCAATAGGGTCGTTGGGAGTTGCTGAGTCAGCGCTGGAGTGGACAAGGGACGAGAGCAGCAAGTCTACGTTTTTTTGGTAAAATGGGAAAAAGTTGGTGTTTCGGGTTACTATTGCCAACTTGGGATGGTTGGAAAATAATAATAGTATAAAGGAAGCCCCCTGTTTAGCATTACCCGACTCTAAGTATGGGTTATTGGTCTCAAAAATAGCTATGGGTTATGGGTTATGGGTTATTGGTGCAAATTTCTCCTGCAAACCAACTCAGGAAAACCAAAAAACTATGGGTTACAAGGGAGTATGGGTTATATGCGGTATTTGAGCATAAGTTGAACCCAGGTCCGAGTCGGAGCCTGACACCGACACACGTCTCACACGAGACAGGGTCCTGGCCTTCTGTTCCTGGATTTCAGTCTACAAATTGCCTCAGACACTCGACACCAATCATTGTACAGGCCCTCCGGGCGGCTGTCATGTTCACCGGGGACCGCGGTGCACAACCGACACGCAACTTGAAGTCGACAACCGCCACGTTGGTCACTAGTACTACTATAGATCAGCACAATGCTAGGGACAAAAGAGAAAAGAGAAAAGAGGGGCCCGGGCAACACTACGTATATAGGGGAAACATGATCAAACAGAGACACACAGGACCACACAGACGCACGAGCCTCAGGGGGTAATCAGCCTGAGACACTCTGACAGCAGCAGACCTGGACCCAGGTGTCCCCACAGGACATAAAAATAAAATATGAGCACAATCTGCAAAATGTCGCAACGCGATGATGTCGACAGCGTGTCGCTCACGTACCAGCCAGTGGCAGCCACGGGTAATGATATCGACACGACAAACTAACATTGTACTAGCACTCAATGAAAACGGCTGTATATGATAAGGCAATAGCCGCCGACTAGTAGTAAATGAACAGCAAGTTAGAGCGACTTCAACAGGCCTGGAGGGAAGGGTGCAGGGGCCGTTGGCTTAGTGAAGAAATGAGAGAGAATGTAGGAGACCGTCACGGGCTGCGAGCACGACCGTGGGGACCGTCATCGGCTACGGTGGAACAGGTGCACATTTAATCCCGCCGCGGTTTTTGTTGCTCATATGCCACCGCAGTTTTCAATTTTCTGCACGTCACCGCGTTTTTTGGATGCCGTGCCAATCAGAAACAGTGTATGTACTAAGTATATTGTTTAGTCTACATACATCCTTAGCACATGGTGTAGCAAAAAGACATGATTCATTTCACTACGTAGGCCAGCATTGTGAACGATCGTTTGGAAGTGCCAGGGTCACTGTGCGACGCATTCCTCGCCCTGTATATGTATGTCAGCATGGACTCACCATTGCCCTACATACACTCCAATACCGCTCTGTGGGCTCCTGCAACTTCTGGGGAGTTGCTGAATATGTCAGGCCAATGCGTCTTGCCGTCTCGTGTTTCATGCATCATGCCCCAGCTCCATTTCAAGCACTCCGCCGTCACCTTTCCAGTGCCAAAAGTCGGCGCTCACTCCCTTTTCTGTGTTGTCTGTATAGTTCCCGAAACGGATCCGACTGCTGGCAGAGTTGTTCGAAGCTCGTTAGATTGGGTGGCCGGATCGGACGCAGGCGCCAAGAAATGAGTGGTCGGGCAGGATAGGACATAGGCTACAGGCAGGTTGAGCTGAGATTAATATCGTCACTGCCACTCGGACTTTACCATTCCCACACCCTGCCGCATCGTCCCTCCTTGCCTTTCGTTCTCCACAACCCACATCTCGAAGCCTCAACGTAAGGACAACGACAACGACTCAACGCACACACACGCCCTCACCCGCGAAGTCAACAACGATGACAGCACGCACACATCCTCACGCACAACGCTGACGACGGCACGCACACACCGCACACACGCTCCCTAGTTGGATCACTGAAATCTCATCCAGATAAGGCAAGATCGCACGACCCGGGTTGTTGAATTTGCTTCCGGTCAACCTTGTCTTTGTATACCTGTCCCCTAACGGGTCCAGGAATAACACTAATGATTCGAAGCCACGGATCCATGCTACCATCATGGTGTCACCAAGGGGAGTTATTCTAATGAAAAAATAATAACAATAAAAAGGAAAAAAAAGGCATCCGTACCATATATTTTGCAGATTGGCACCAAGCACGAACATGGCATACGTACAAGATCACGGACTCAGTCACACGGGACCAGTAATTAACCCATGGACCTCCGCCTCGCTAACTGGTTGCATCTGTTCCATGGTCTTGTTGACACGAAGCGCATTTGCAATGCTAACGTCGACTATACCGCCCACCTTTCCTACCTCGAGTGCATCTTTCGATTGGGCCGCCCTCTGTGTTGGCCTTCTTCGGAAAAGATTGACCAGTTTGATTGCAGGCTCATAAAAGTAGCATCAATGTCCCGTACACGCGATGAGTTTGGGTCCTATGAGAAATATTCACCATGTTGTCGAGGTCCTCCGAGGTTCCCACTCCGTGAACGGAATCATTCCCAGTGCTTCGCTCATCGGAGAGGCTGATTTTTGCTTCAATACGGCGTCTCGGATGAACGACATCTTCTTCTCCCAGGATGGAAGACGCTGGTTGACGATGTTGAGCGCTTGCGGTGGCAACTCATCTTGTGCCAATGTGATATCTTAGGGCGGACCATGCCACGTCCTCGGAGAGCACCCAGGATACCACTTGTTGTGTTCTTAGCTCCACTATCCATTCTGAATACTTCCATCACTTACCCCGCTCGGATTAGGCAAGGCTCCAACAGCGCTCGACTTGACTGACTGGTACCCAGTCCATCTTGGCCCACGACCTGTTCGATCCTCCGGCATTCTGCCCGATGCGTAACGAAGCTGCACGCCAGCCCCTCTTGGCGATGACCTAGCGTTACGAATGTCGATCAGTATGCTTGTAGATAGCATCATGCACCCGTTCACAAACATACTTGGCTTCTCCGTACCCGGATCCAATAATCGAAGATGGATCGAGCAGTACCTCTTCCAGAAACGCGCCCCATTCGCGGCTTCACGGCTGTGCAGTTCAATTCCAACGGAGAACCTGGCCAGTTTCGGCACCACTTCCATTTTGCTGCAGATGCTCGAGTTGCGCTGTGAGACTAGGCAGAGGATTGTTGCAAAGCAGGAGCAAACAAAATTCCAGCTGGCAGGGGGAAAGAGGGGCGGGAGTCAAATTCGAAGAGCAGGGGTATCCACAGGCAAGGAAGTTCGCTTACCGCTCCAGTCGGACATGTGCTTATCTGATAGGCTCGATCACCTAATGATAATAGTAAGGCGGACATGGATACATAAAAAATTCGAAGGCAACACAAACACACCTTGCCTTCTTTAGCCAGCCTTCGCCAGATTCGTCTAATTCGCCGTGGTGAACAGGATATAGTTTCAGTCCGTCACGAAATGATAAGCGTCTTCTTTCTTCCTCGGTAGCCCAAGGCCGCCCAGTGAGATAGCACTAGGCGGAGAAAGTGCGTTATGAGCTTCGGGGAACCAGTCCACGCTGGTCACCGCCATTCCGCATGCTTGTGGATCCATTCCGGTTGTGAAACTCATGAGGTCAGCAAGCTCAGAGCTGCAATCCAGAAGGGAGCGAGAGTATATTTCCTGGCGCGTTTATGACCGCAATGGTTGCGCAGGTGTTGTTCACCATACGAAGAAGCCGAGGAATTCAGTGTCGTACTGTACGGCGGTGCTGTTTGGCTCGCCGGCGTCGGAGGGGACCCATTTGAAGAGGAATATCAGTGTGTGAAGAGGTTGCAGTGCGAAAAGTGCTTCTGGATCGAGAGAACACAGGTCGTCCATGATATGCGGAACACCGAATGGCGAGTCAATCGAAGAAGCCTGACGATCGGTGGTCGGTTTCCCGGTGAAAAGGGGTTGGTGAAAAACCATTGATGGACGAAGCACGTTCGTCGGGGTAAGATTGGCGTTACACAGCCCGCTCGAGATGACATAGGCTCCGTGCACTTCGTCCAAACGACTAGAGTCCCATCGGAGAAAGAAAAAAAAAAAAAAAGAAAAAAAAAGGAAGTCAAGTACAGACTCTTCGTGCCCTTCTAGATGGCATATGCAGTTGGTTACTGTAGGACAATAGTTTAGTAAATCTGGACCGTTGAACCGTTGTAACTGGTTACTGCACATCGATCTGGGTTGAAACATCGCTGTAGAGTTGTCCAATCAAAATATGCGTCGGAAGTTCTCGGGATGGAAGCCAAGGACCAATTAGCGCCCAACTGACGGGTCCGCATGCCAGCACAGCCTGGTTGGTTCCCAGCTTCACCGTGGCACCCAACACCCTCCTGCCAAGTACTCATTGGATATCACACACAGAACTATGAACACAAACAACCCCAGTCAAGCCTTGAATCCGCACACATCGTATGTACATCCTGTCATCATCCTTGGCAATGTGTTAATGCTGAGCAAGGTTTTAGGGCGGCAAAGGCGATCGTTCTCAAAGGTTTGCCATTCAAACGACAACACTCCTGTCATTTGCAAGTTCACCTTCGTTTGTTTCAGACATCGGACTTCGTACACTAGAGCAGAAAAAGCTCTCGATTGCGAGGAAATTTCAGGTCGAATTTTCCATGGGCAATGCAACACGGATGACGCAGAAAGCAAAGGAGAAAAAGAATTATGCTTCATGGAATCATAATTTGTTTTTGTGGGTGCATTCTCGCCGGTCCATGACAGGGAACTGAATAGTGTCAGTGATGGCGAGGACTGTTCCATCATCATCGTGAAGGTTTATCAAAAGCATTTCACGCGAAAGGACATATTGGTCAGCAGTTTTACTGATACTCTCGGTAGCGTGCTGGAAAATCTCAAGGATGGCGGTATGAACTCATTTGGTGTCATGATTTCTGCTGGATCCTGATGCGATCTCTCTGATCAAAGTATTCGAGGAGCCTCTTCCTGACCTGGATGGTTCCGGCCATTCTGGGTTTACGATCAAGTTCACTGTATCCTCCGGCAACCATGGGGACGTGAACGCGGATGAACGTCAAGCTGCAGACGCGGGGCGACCGAAGCCATCGGAGCACTCGTTCTCATGCCCGCAGTTGTCGGGAGGCTGAACACGGCGGTTGACATTGGCCCAAGGATTGCGACTGGGTTGATGACGTCCAATCAGACGTTTGGCGTTGGTTCGACCTATTCGACAAGATCGTGACTAGTATCGCACAGGTATTTCTTTTTCACCATCCCAACTGCCACTGGCCCTGAATGTGACACAGCTTCATCCCTACACGTCGCTTGCTTGGTCCGTATTATCCGCTGCAAACAATGTATGTCTCTTTATCGATGATCATGTTATCCCTGATCCCTGATGATGGTCCTCACATGTGCTTGTGAACCAGAGAGACCGCGATGACCGGGTGGTACGCTTGGCAGGAACGATGACTCATGAGCGACGTCTTCAGCTTCGTTAATGATGCCGAACCCTTGAAGGCGATCAAGGCGTACGTCAAGACGATCACGCTTCTGATACTGCAAGTGACGGAGTGTGGGTGTGGTTACTTCATCATCGAATACGTCAAGCAGAAGAACTTTTGTCAGTCGTCGTCTAATTATGATCCCCACCCCTCACCTCCATCTTTAGGGATTCGAACGGCGAAATACACGGTCTCCAATATCGATGCTAGGATTACAGATTAAGTGAGCAAGTTGCGAGAACTCAAGACAGCATTCTTGGAGGGAGTGTCAGTGCAAATGGGTGTTACTGTCGTTCGCATGATGAATATAGCGGGATATGTTGGTACGTCTCATTCTTTGGACCGCGGGCAGATGCTCACGAACTTGGACAGCTGAATCGATCGACTTGAATGACATGCCATACGCTTTCGGGGCTAGATATGCAGAAGAAAAGGGATGCCTGTCTAGGACGCGCGAGTCCTTCCTCCGCGAGATATGTGATGTTCTCAACGATCCCGATGAGAATGCGCCGCGAGTTTGCTTGCTCAGTGGTATGGCTGGCTCGGGCAAGTCTGCAGCAGCTCACTCCATCGCCCGACGGTACGATGAGCAACAGCGACTAGGCTCGTCATGTTGCTTTTCAGCCACAGACGTTGCGAGGCGGAATCCGCAAAATCTGTTCAGCACTATCGCACGTGACCTATCTGATCACGATCTGCAGTACAAATCTGCCCTTTGGGACATTGTGAAGGATAATCGAGCACTACGGATGTCGCCGTCGCCGTTTGAGAAAATGAAACAGCTCATACTAATCGAACCTAGCTAGCATCTCCATCTCATTGGCCCATTGATCATTGTCATGGATGCCCTCGACGAATGTGGTGATCGCGATGGTCGTGAACAAATTCTACAAACTATCTCTCAACACATCTCCGACAACTCCCTTCCTACCAACCTTCGCTTTCTCATTACCACTCGACCCGAAAGCGATATCCTCTCTGCATTCCCATCTGCCCCGCATCTAGTTCATAAACACATGGGCGATATCTTAGATAAGGATGTTGACGAGGACATCGAGAAGTTTATCCAGCATTCACTTCGCCGATACAGTGAACTTGAAACTTCTTGGCCCCACCAAGAGTGGTGTCGACTGCTCGTCCACCACTCACAGCATCTCTTTCAGTGGCCTTCCACTGCATGCGGATTTGTTCAGGGACATGGTAGCATCGGAGTTAGCCCAAGCAAGCGACTGAGGACACTGTTGCAACTTGACGGCAATACCACGATCCGCCCTTTAGATCAACTTTATAACATAACAGTCCTGAGTCAACTCTTTACCTGGAGCGAGTCTCGGCACTCCTTTCAAGAGGTGATGGCAACTGTACTGGCGCTGAAGGAGCCACTATCCCTCGCGGCACTTTGTGTTCTCTTCGAGTCGTATGAAAATTTGTACGTTCGAGATATCATTGAACCCATGGGATCATTGCTGGATGGTGTATTTGATTTAGAGAAACTAATTTGACCACTCCACACTTCATTCTGTGGTTTCCTACTGGATGAAACAAGCAGTACCACCTTCCATGTCAACATTCAATCGGAGCATTCACTCTGTCTGGGGCAAGCATTGCTTGCATGCATGCAACAAAATCTTCGATTCAACATTTGTGGTCTCAAAGACTCAGGACAACGCAACTTGGCTATCTCTGACCTGCCAGGTCGGGTGAGGAGAGTCATTCCACCACAGCTAATGTATGCTTGCCAATACTGGATGGTTCACCTGGAACATGGCAACCCTGCTACTGACCAGGACATGTTGAATGAGATCACAATCTTCTTTGAGAGATTCTTCACCTACTGGCTGGAGGCCATCAGTCTTCTGTCAGTCTTTTCACCGCAGCTGTTTATCCTGTCTGCCATTGAGAGTTGTACTATTCTGAGCAAATGGGCCAAGGTAAGATTATTTATAATAATATGTATTCAGTACTGAATCAAAGCTCAATAGGACCACAAGGTTGCCACATTAGCTTCAGAAGGATCTCAGTTCATCCAAGTATTTGCCCTTGTGTTGAAAGAATCCACCCCCCATCTCTACCTATCAGCCATGGCTCAAACTCCCACCAACTCACCACTTTGTGCCATATGCAGTCCTTTCAGTTGCTTATTCACCAGATGGGACCTATGTTGCTTCTGGCTCTCAAGATATGACTGTTAGAGTTTGGCATGCAATCAGTGGTCAGCTGATGGCAGGTCCATTCCTAGGAGACTTCAGTCAGGAACATTCTGGCAGTGATATATAGGGAACCAAACCTTGCCGACACCTGTGGGACCAAGGAACATGAATGAAGCAACCGGTCGATTCGGCGCCTGTAAACCAGCTCGCGAAATTCAGGCAGCGTCACTAATCACTGATACAACATGATCTCGTCCAACGACGCGTTGCTCAATGGCGTCTTCCATCTAGACGATATTGTGGGTCACTGAACGCAGAATGCAAGGTAAAGGAATTCCACGAACATGGACCAGCGTTTTGCGCTCTCCTCGAAGGAGGTTTTGGACAGGGATTTCAGTAGCTTTGGCGACGACTCGAGATATGACATTGCTCATCACTCGGTCGTGGAGTCACATCGCAAGGGACTTTGCACGTCGATTGACCTCGTGGACGACGCTACATCTGCCCTGCGGCTCGCTCAGGAGTTCAAGCCTAACGAACTCGAGGCTCTCTATCGTGAGATCATAACATTACAGATCGAACTCGCAAGTCTCAAAAACGAAGTATTCCGTGCCGAACGACGGACGAAACTTGAAAACGATCTTCGCTTGAAATGAGAGAAGGCACGCGAGCTGACTGCTATATATATGGCAAAATGGTGGGATTTCTATGAGTCTGCTGCCTACTGTTTATCGGGGATTTAGCAGTGCGTACGCGTCTTAACCGTATCAAGGACCTGAAGACACGCCTAGAAGATGCGAAACACGAGCTCGAAGTGGCCCAGCGGCGGGGCCAATATGAACGGGCTTCTCAATTCAGTTTTGGTGTCATTCCAGATCTGGAACACCAGCTTCCAAGGGAGAGCGAGTTGAAGGGTAACGCCTTGTCGGGAAGATACCGACCTGAGATGTACCGCGCGCCGTGCATGGCAGCTGGATAGAAAGGATGAGCAAAGTATAAATAATCAAATCAAGACGCACAAGTTACCAACTTGGGCGCTGTCTGCGATCTCGACACCTCATATCTAGATTTTAAGCCACTCAGGATAGAGATGATAGCCTCCACCGTTGGCTCTTGGATTTGCACAGGTTGGAATCTTCGTTCGAGAGCTGCATCCTTTCCGATCGTTTTCCTATACTCGTCGGCTACGCTAAATATTCAACACGGTAAAGAAGCGGAACACGGTGCGGATGCTTACGTGTAGTAGCCCCGACGAGTTGCAGGCCACGTGCAAGAGCGGGTTTTATCGTCTGACCTGCATCTATGGGATGTCCATTTAGCTCCAGACACATTGTTCAATCTTGGGAAGGCAGAGGGTAGCGGCAACGCCAAAGAGAGACATATGGGGTCAAGGACTCAGACTTCATCTATGAAGCAGATGATGCCACCAGCCTTTTGCGTGCCATGAATCACTTTCAAGGGTTACAAAGGATATGCTCACCTCGTCTTCTATATCCCAGATGAACATTGTGAACTTTTCCTCGAACTGACCCCTGATTCCAGAACCTGCCATGATGGCCGAAAGGTCCAGCGACAGCACCCTCTTGTCTTGTAAGGACTTTTGAATGCATATAAGCACAATGCACAAAGTGCACCGAAACAGAAGTCGATCCGCAGACGAAATTGCGCACCTCTGGCACCTCCCTGGCTACAATCCGACTCGCAAGACCCTCGAGAATCACTGTCTTCCCTACTCCGGGTGGTCCGATGAGCTATAGAAACGAATTTTTGTAAACTAAGGATGATATATCAAGGCGAACAGAAAATTTAAGCACGCACAGCAGGGTGAGACTTGGTTCTCCGGGACAAAGCTTGACAAGTGAGAACGAGCTTGGACAACAGAACGATCACACTCACTTTGAATCTTCCTGCGAATCTCTGCAACCGTGAGGGCGCGTCTAATGAGCGCAACGCGTACGGCGACAAAATTGTATGCGATACGTGGCTTCGTCTCGCCCAATAGTAGGTCCAGCTTTCTACGTGCCATCTCCGTGAGATCCGTGCTCTGTGAAGCAAAGAACGTGAACTACCGTTAGCGACGAAACTCTCATGCAGACTCACGTATTCCTTCAACGTCTCTCCCTTTTGCCGCGGCTGCTTCAACAGAAAGTTTGGGATACTTGCCCCGCCTCCCACATCCGATCCAGGCAGTCGACGTTCGTCGTTGAGGTCTGAAGCCCACAGGAGGCGAAGCGAGGTTCAGAGGAGAGCAGACGCGAGAGGGCTGTCGGTTTTTGCAAAAGGAATCATCCTGAACGACATGCGAAAAACTTGAGCTGCGCGGGCAGAACTAGTGACTGGGAACTTATATCCCCGACTCACACTTTAGTGTGGGAGGGTTTTGTCGTGTTCAAAAATCAGGCACCACCCAAACGGTTCAAGGCATAGTCCTCACGTGACAGCCCCTCAGTCCTTCCAG
>JBBPOJ010001210.1:0-15554 GCA_038091395.1 Leccinum rimulosum | reverse complement strand
CTGACTCATGATGACACCATAGCTTCGTCATTCTTCGTCATCTGTATCACTAATCCTCCGCAGCTTCTTACTCATCCATACTGTGGATGACGCGTCCCTTCCTTGCGATTCCTTCGCATTCTATCTCCTTAGTATATATAGAATACCTTCTCGTCTTGTAACACTAAGCTAGAGCTACTTGGAATATCATCTGAGTCTCCTGCATTCCCCTCGAGCCCTTCGTCCCTCAGTACCTTCGAACCTCTGCCCTCTTTGGGTGTGACCTTAGTCTTCGAGTCTTCAAGTGAAGCGACTCCTCGTGAGATCCTCCTCGTCGAACCCTCAGTCCTTAGTCTTCGGGTCTCGCCAGACGTTACGTCTGCTCGGCCAATCTTCGCCTTAGCCTTCGCCTCCAAGTCTACATCCGACCCTATCCGGGCCAGCTGTAACAAAAGCTCTAGCTTACCTTTGCGGTCACCATTGTTGTGAACCGCCCTCACCACCACGTCTCAACCCCCCTACTGAAGACCGGAGCGGAACGTTCCCTCCGTCCCCAGAAACCCTTTGCCTACTTCGTCCCACCGACAAACCTTGTCCACCTCTTCTTGGAGAGGAGAAACCTCAGCCCCAGACTCTCCTGACGCCCCTCCTCAACACCGTTCTAGTGACGAGGACGAAACAGACCTAGATCTTCCCCTTCTGTCAGACGACGAACAACAAAGAATCCTTCGTCTTGACACCGAGCTTGCCCATCAACTCTCGTCCAGCCTAACTCTCCCTCGAGCACCCACTCCCCCCTCCCCTTCCCCTTACATCGCATCCCCTGGTCCTACCCCAACCATCCCAAAACCCAAGCTGCCTCCTACCACGATGTCTAAACCCGTTGAGCTTCGCATGTGCCCCCCTGATTCCTATGATGGGAACCAACGAAACGCTTTGCCCTGGCTGCGATCTGTGGCAAGATACTTGATCATCAATGATGAGATTTATAACAACGACGACAAGAAGGTCGCCTACGCATTGTCCTTCATGAAAACTGGAAACACCGCCACTTGGGCCGATACCTACACTGCGAAACTCATCGACGCAGGAAAGACTACTCTAGGGACTTGGGCCGACTTCAACAAGGAGTTCAAAGCGAGCTTCGAACACTCAAACTCCGCAGCTAAGGCTCTCGCTTGGCTGACCACCCAGAGGATGATCGAGAAATCTCCTGGGAAATACTCTATGTCCCTCGCCCAATACATCTCCCAGTTCCAGAGTAACGTCGCCACCTCCAAAGTTACCGAGGAATCCACCCTATGCCACTACTTCTCCTCGGGTATTCCCCCTTCCTTATCCGGGAAGATCTACCTCATGGAGGAAGTACCCACCACCATCGCCAAGTGGTACTCTCATGCTCAAAGAATTGACGATCAACAACGTCGAGCTTTCCTCACTTCCCAGCAGCACAAGGGGCGATCCTTCGTCAACCCCTTCACCCCCACTCCCACCACCTCTACTAGAGAACGCGACCCTAACGCCATGGACGTAGACGCTATCCGCATCCCTAAACTCACCCCTGCTGAAAGGGAGCGATGTTTTAAACAAGGGCTCTGCCTTCGCTGCAGGAAGGCGGGACATAATGCCGCCTCATGCTCCACATTCTCGACCAACTCCTCGTCCTTCAAAGGAACGACTAGAAAGGTAGCCAAGGCCGAAGAGGATGATCTGCCTAGCCTAGAAGAAATCGAGGACGACAATGACGATGAAATGGTCATAGGAAAAGCCTCTTTCTCTCAGGATTTTTAAAACGGAGACCTCGTTCGACGCTAGGCTCTCCTATCTCTACGTGTGCACCTGTACTAGTATCCTCTTTGTCTAAAGCTATGAAAATCCCTATTTCACTAGTAACTCCCTCGCACTCTCTCAAAGTCGTCGAAACCTCCGCTCTCATCGACAGTGGTGCAGAAATCTCCTGCATCGATTGGGCCTTCGTTCGCAGAAACAATCTCCCTCGAGATCGCCTCCCCATACCCATCAGAGTCCGCAACGTCGACCAATCCACCAACCGAAAAGGCGACATCCTCTTCTCCACCACCCTATTCATAGACATAGGAAAGGTCAATCAAAAGGTCACCTTCCATATCATGGACTGCGGAAACGAGAACGTCATCCTAGGTCTTCCCTGGCTTCGGGATGCCAACCCTGCCATCGATTGGGACAGGCAAACCCTCACCATCCCGGAGTCTGTAGACCAATCCGCAGATCTCTACCACCTCCACGTCGCCGATCTGGAACGACATAATGCCCACTTTCCCCGATCGATTCCCCAGGAAACCCCTAAGTCCAAACCGCCTCGCCACGTCGAAATCCACCCCGCCCACGACAAGAAACTCTATCGCTTCCTCGGATTCGAAACCGAGTCCCAATTCCTTGACAGAGCCACGGTCAACAGGGTTCTATGTCGGGTGATGAGATGTGGTTCTCGCTTCATTCCCAAGGGATCTAACCTGATCGCTCGCCTCACCACTGCCACCAATCTCGCAGCCGAAGCCGAGAAGTCCAAACCCAAGACCACCCTTCCCCTAGAATACCAAGCCTTTTCGTCTGTCTTTTCCGAGGAGGCTTCCTCACGCCTACCACCGTCTCGCCCCTATGACCACGCCATACAACTCGACGAAACCTTTGTTCCTAAGATCGGAAAAGTCTACCCGCTCTCTCCTGACGAACAAAAGGCCACCGAAGCCTTCCTCGAGGAAAACCTTCGCAGCGGAAAGATCAGACCTTCCAAATCCCCCCAGGCCTAGGACCTCGTTCTTCTTCGTGAAAAAGAAAGACGGAAAACTCCGCCCTTGTCAGGACTATCGCTATCTCAACTCCCATACCACCCGAGATGCCTACCCCCTCCCCCTCTATCGAGATAGCAAGTCTCGATTGTGTGCGCAGTAGCCTAATAGGGAACTAAGAGACAGTGGGAGATACTCACTGTTATAGTCTGATGGTAACGAACAAGGTGAAGGTAGTTGCGAGAGTGTAAAGACTCGAGCAAGTAGCTTAGGTGAGAGGTGAATGGAAGAAAGAGTAGAAGACTCGTTATTGTCCCAGAGTGGTAGCTCCAGGTTTATATACGATACAGAGATGTTTGTATCTATGTACGTATTCTCCTATAATAGGGAAATAGAGATAGAACTCTATGGAAGGTCATGGAAGGATGACGAAGATATGAGTCATCCGCAGTAAGATACTGCTATCGTCCAATGGCGGTAAAGCCTTATCTAAGTGATGAGTAACACGAATAGCATAAGCAAAGATAAGAGATAGTGAGTCACATATGAGTCACGCTAGTGAGACATAGTGAGTCACGCTAAGAAGAAATGATGAGTCACGCAAAGAAACATGGTGTAGAAGCGAAGTGAAACCATGATTCTCAACATAGTATTGATACAACTCGTCAGACCTATGACCACCTATCATTGAGGTAGACTTTCTCATTATTCCAAATGCTCTCAAGGAATATATAGTATGATCAAACTGTATGTATTTTTGATACACAATGTAAGCTATTGGATAATGGATAATGCCATCTATGAAATTGTCATTTTATCAAAATTTCCCTGATGAATCTCTTTAAAAATTTCCTGGTGCCGGTGTTGCCAGTCGCGCGATTATGCAAGTGTCGAAGCGCTGAGCGGACTGTGGCTGTGATGATGAGTCGGGATCAAAGTTCCACTGATAATTTATGGCATTATATAACGAGTATAGTTACAGTCTGTAGTATATACCACCAAGAAAGAAACTAGCCCTTTGAAATCAAGAAATATCACGTGAGCCGGACACCCAAAATCAATGCTCTGTCACGGTAAACCTAGTCTTGACTGCGGGGCAGAGAAATATGCAAAACGCGTCATGTCAGCTTCAGTGCTATCAATTGCAAGTATTTTACACTGTAAACGCACAACAATTCCAGCACACATCCCAGAACCGACCAGTGTCATGTAAATTGTACGGTACGTCCGAGATTTTTTCAAAACTTGCCCTTCAATGTGCCGAGATGGAGATATCGCGTTAACGCTAACAAGCCAGACGAGAACAGCAAGGTAGCACCTAATCCACACCACTCATCAACATCGGACGAAAGAGAGTTAGTTAGCCGTTACTTACCGCCGTAATAGCCCACACCCACGTAACTACCTGTGGCGACATTGATCGCCCCGCTTACCGGCGGCCCACCGAGCGCACCCAGAGCGGCGAAACTGAGGAACAGTCCCATGCGACGTCCAACATCTTGGATAGGGCCCATGGCCATGGCAGGAACGGGCAGGAGAGAGATATAGGTCCCGTACGAAAAACTGTCATAACGGATTATTTTCAGCGTTTACAACAAACGACTCTTTGAAAATCGTATCACGTACCCGTATACCACCGCGATTGCGACGAGCCCACCTTGGCTTGTTACAAAGGGCCATACGAATGTCATGGCGGCCGACAATATGGTGAATGGGATCATCACGTTAAGCGCACCTGTCAAAGCATAAGATCAGAGACACCCACTCTGTAAGTTGCAGGCTAACACTGACCTATCCTATCCCCAAGGGATCCCGCCAAGATACGTCCAAAAGCAGAGGAGCCATTGATGATAGCAACATAATAAAACGCAAAGTCGCTCGAGATGCCCGCTTGAATGGCGCTCACAGGCATGTAGGTCAACACTGTTCGACGTGCGTGAGTCATCCGTCTCGTATGAACGCTTCGAAAATGAACAAAATGGAAGACAACAAACTTACCAGTGTACAACCCAAGGAACGTAAAGACTCCGGAGATACAGTAAACAGCGTATGCTGGATTCTTGAGTGCCGTCAAGTTGAACACGCTATCCTTCGCTTTCACAGGGGGAAGGCGTCTCTCCATTGTCTGTGTCATCCGTCATCAATAATACTGGAATCCTCCCACAAATGCACTCACAAAATTTGCTATTATGAGTAAGAATGCCAGCATGAACCCGATGATACGCATCGTCCATTTAAATCTGAAAGGTCGACAATGAAAATCACGCAAATCAAGGGAAGGTAATAACACACGTACCCGACTTGAGGTATCAGATTCTGCGCTGCCACAGGGAATATCACCCCTCCGACCGACGATCCGATAGCAGAGACGCCCAGCGCCAGCCCTCTACGTTTCGCGAACCAATGTGATATGATCCCCAGCGCGGGCCCGAACAATATACCGCTCGCGATCTGTTTCCACGGACAATCGCCAACATCATGGCAGGAATGAGCGTACGGTGCAAAAATATAAAGCAAGAACTCACCCCGATGCCCAACGCCTGCGCCAAGAAAAATTGCCAATACACCTTGCATTCGGCGATGAGGAACGTGCACACGACCAAGAGACAACTTGCAAAGATGAACGGTATCTTGAAAAACCCAACGTCGAACATTCGCCCGGTAATCAACCCCGGGAAGAAGATGAGGGCATACTTGAGGCGCAAATGACGAGGAGGGGTGACGTTCAAGGAAATTCATATCAAGCAGGAGCCGATTCGTAAGTGAACGTCAGCAGTCTTCCACGACGACGACGATAATCGCGCAAGCATACCTGAGCGGAACCGATCCATGCTCTGCGAGAAACTTCAACGACACGAACGACCAGACACCAAGGAGACTTACATGGTCGAGGAGCTCTCATTCTTGAGTGTATTTTCTTGATAATATTCCTGAAAGATCTAGCATAATGACGTCAGTCCCCTGTTCATTGATCCAGAAATCGGGAGTCTCACCCCCCATGCAGTTACATATCCGAGCCTGTCTAATCATGTCAGTTGAGACCCGCAAGACTAGACAAAAAGGTACCTACGCTGCGCACGTAGTCAGGGCAGCCCTGCACCCGTCGTCGTCGTCAATACTCCAAAGCGAACTGGGGAAGAAACGGTAGCCCACATACCCAAAAACGACCGTCCACGCCTTGAGACCCCCATCGGGCGTTTCGCCTGCATACTTGGCATACTTTCCCGTCAACTCTACTCCCTTGTTAAGCTCTAGATCATCACCATCCCCCTTGTCTTTGGCTGTGGTCGGAAAATCGGTTTGTTCGTGGAGAGTCTGCAGTGACTCGAACGCCCCCGGGTTCCCAGAGAGCGTGCTCCGTGCCACTGTGTTGGACTTCTCATCTTGCTCGGGTGAGGCTTGGCTTTGGCTTCGTAAGAAATTCATGGTGCTTGTGAGCAGGCACTACGAGCTGACACAGAATTGAGTGGATAACGACTGAGCATTAAACAACGAAGCAAAATGCAATGGATCAGTATCAACATCACACGGAACAGCGAGCAAAGAAAGGGAACGCACCTCTCGAAAGGAAATAAAAAAGGAAAGGGCAATGAACTCCTGCCTGCACGGGGTACAAATACTTGTTCATCCCAGGGGTTTTTATTGGACCGCGCGGAGGGAGCCGGAATGGATATGGCCACCCGCTCGGCACACACCGTTACCGAACATGGTATATGCTCAGCAGGAATGATATGATCTATGAAGTACCGAGTCCGAAGGGCTCGCAACTTGAGTCGCTTTGATGCGGTGGCGGTGATGAGATGTTGACGCGGATGTTGTTGTAGGTGCCAAGGAAGATCCCTGAAACATAACAGCAGAACGCCGGAACAATGTCAGTGTGAGCAGGGCTGTAGGAACTTGTAAGAACGTACCGTGTATAGTTTTTCCTCAGCGCCCAATGGGACGGACGACAATGTTCTTCAGGTGTTGTCGTCGTCATGCAATACAAAGCGATGCAGGATTCAGAAACCTTGCCAACTCGAGGCGCGCCGCGGCTCTGATCGTTTGATGTTACTGTAAAGTTAGAAGTTACGGAACTATCTATTTTTCGAAAGCACCAATGGTTTCAGACTGGGCTGGCTGGAGAAAGAAAAAGCATAGAACTCGAGCGTCCCTGGCTCCTCGGGCTTCGGAAGGTCCATGCAGTCCTGGATTCGAGCAAGCCCTGAACTGAGACCAGACACCTAGACGTGGCGCACAAGAAACAATATTCCACAATGGACCTGACTGCGACTCTTCCTCAGATGCTTGAACCTGGTAAGCCAACCAGCATGGCTGTTGTCGCTTCGGCATTCTTTCTGGTTATCAGGGACTGCCAGGGGTGATCGAGTTGCAATACTGACACATGATGAATGAAGCGTTATCGATGGAATCGGGTGTTTAATCCACCTCGGCCGATAGTTGGTCAACAGAGTTGACTGAAAATCAGTTGACTCATTGCGGATGAGTTGCGGTGTTGCAGGCACGGTGCGGTCTGTGGCGGTGTGACTCATTTTGATTACATAACATTTTCGACCAAGCACCTCTCCTACACACTGTCACATGCGTTCATGAACATCATAGCTATTCCAATGAGAAAAAAAGTTCATAATGAGAAAAAATAAACAGCCCGATGAAGAAGAGAACGTAAGTAAAGATAACCAACGTGTCTCTGAGTCGTTTCACGATCGTGATGGTACCTTTCTTGCCTCCTCGGACGTCTTTCTCGAATTCGAATTCGAATTCGAACTCGAGCTTGACGATGTCCTCGTATCATTGAGAGACGGAGACGACCTCTTTGTCGACCCTGCCGCAGTCTTGCTCCCATTGCTTCCGGGTTTCACCCCAGCAGCCGAGTTCGCAGCTGCGACCGCTCTCAACAAATTCCCGTGGCTTGGCCGTTTCGACTTGAACGTCGCATTATTGGGAAGCCGTCCGCGCTCCGTGCGTCGCAGGAATGGACTTGGCAGGTTCTCCTCGTCCGAGTGGTCGTACTGGGTGGGTGGGTTCGGGATCGAAGGCTTTTTCGACGATGATATGGTGGCTTCCTCCCTTGCTTCCTGCCCTTTAGATTTCGACTTGGAGGCGCGTACATGAGAGGAAGAGGTGAGCCCCGTGGGGTCCGAGGCAGAGGTAGGCAAGGTGCTTGCTTTGCGCAATGAGTCGGAGGATACTGACTTTGGACGTTCTCGGACCGTAGGTGAGGGGGGTAGCGCCTCGCTGTCGTCGTCGTCTGCCTCTGATTCGAAATCAAATATTTTTGCAAAGTCCAATCCAACTTTCGGCGAGTTCACGAACAGGTTCGCTAGTTCGGCCGGAGTAGGTGTCGCGAGCGGTTGACCAGTCTGGGTGAGGATCACACCTTTCATGGCGGAGGGGATATAGTCTTGCGCGGGCCTCCCAGCATTGCGATTGACCGGCGTTTCCATGTTTGAACAGTTGCTGGTGATGCGTTTTTCGCGGATGTGACCGTGTTCTTCCGTCATCTGGACGAGCGGCGCGAGCAAATTCTTGACCTCTTCGAGAGGTGTTTTCTCCTTGCGACCCTTGCCCTCCTGGGAAGAGAGGGACGCCAACTTGACCTCCAAATCCTTCTGTACCTCGTCCAGTCTGCACTGTTCTGCCTCCAAATCAGCCTCTCTCGCCGCAACCCATTGCATCTTTTCTGAGACCATAGTCTCTGCTTCCTTCCGAATCTGCACCTCTCGCGTCCGCCATGCATCCAATATCTCTTGCTCCCGCAGCCGTACCGCAGACAGAATTTCCTCCTCGCGTCTTGCCATCGCAGCAGCAACCTCCTCTTCGCGCTTCCTCACAGCTACGCGCAGTTCTTCTTCCCGTTTGCATACTGCTTCGCGTATCCGCATGTCGAGCTGAGACTGAGTCGATAAGACAAGGTTGTGCAAACGCAATAGCTCGGCGTCTTTTTCTACCACCAACGTAGTCAGCTTCACCTCACGATCAACCAGAGCAGCCTCCCGTGCAGCAAGCTCGCGTTCCTTTGCGGAAACGGCCATCTTGTGCGTTTTCACTGCGGAGAGCCTAGAGATATTGAGTTGGTTTCAACATACGACGCAGGGTGGAACGGTGCGACGAACATCTTCTCTGCCTCGATGACTTTACTAATGAACGCTAGTCGCTCGTGTTGGAGAAGTTGTGTAGCAGAAGGGCGAATAGCCGGCTATACCCAACGGAGTCAAAAGACATGTTGACTAAAGCAGACGACTCACATTCAAATTCAGCATTGCTTTGATGGTGTTGGATAGTGTCTGACTGTAACCTCTGGGCAGAGGGGGTATGCGACCGTTTCTGAAACTGCGTTTATAACATACTGAAACGAATTTTTAGCAAACGTACCTTATTAGTGTGCTCAGCTCCCCGTGAGACTTTGCCTCGTGGAATGGAGGTCTTAGTGCGCAAAGTTCGTATATGAGGCATCCGAGGGACCAGATGTCCGATTTTGAGTCGTAAGCTTTTTCTTGCATGAGTTCGGGGGACATGTAATACGGTGTCTGATATTACGTTAGGCAAGACAAGCGAAAGCGAACCATGACACACACTCCGACATAAGTGTTGGCAAAACTTGCTTGCGGGAGCGCTTTTGACAGACCAAAGTCACCGAGTTTAACTGAGTTATTGTCGTCGAGGAATACTAAGGCAAGATAATGTCTGAGTGAAATCAGAAAAGCGGACGGTAAGCTCACCATTGTCTGGTTTCAGGTCACGATGCAAAATCTGTGGACGGCGCTCCTTGCCGTCTGAGTCGGGGGCAGAGTTGGGTGGGTGATGACAGTGCTGCAAGGCGAGTAATATTTGCATGAAGTAGTTCCAAATGGTATCTTCTGGGACGGGTCTGTTGTGTTTTAGTGCTTGCTTGATGACGCCGGAGAGGTCGCCGCCACCGCAATACTCCATGAGGATGTAGAGAATGCCCGCATCTCTGTCGACGTATCGGTCGTGATATCGTACAATGTGTTCGTGGTCTAGTTCTTTGAGGATATTTCTGAGGGTGAACTGAATGAGGAGGGGGAACGGAGGAGGTAAGGAGACGTACACTTCTGCAACTATTTGCTTCCTATCACGGTCGCTCATGCGCTCAAAGTTGAGCTCCTTTCTTGCAAATATCTGGAGTGGGAAGTTGGTAAACGACAAGAGACGGCAAAGGTAGACTGACCACGCCATCAGACTTTCTCCGAACTTTTCGAATAATTCCGAATGAGCCGTTTCCTATGATATCGTGTGGTTCATAAAGTTCGAGAAAGGTAGACATTGTGGATGGTAGAAAAGTCAAACGCGCTGGACAAGACAGAAATTCACGAACTGTCAGTCACGTGATCGCGACATCTCTCTATGGCTCACTTTCGAGTATTTCTCGGTGCTCCGTCTGCCTCGGAGGATCCGACCGGCTACGTCTGGCAAACACTTCAAGAATCCGTCGTAGTGCCTTACCCGCCCGCGACGCTCGACGCAGCGAGCCGTCGCATCTCCCTTCTCTACCAGAACGTCATCTTTGACTCCATTTCAGAACATCACTCGGATGTTGATCCAGATCTCATAGCGTCTCCGAATGACATAACCCGTCATGGTACGTCCATTCACCGGTCTGCGCGCATCCACAAATGGGAACCGTGAATCGCAGATGAGACGACCTTTGTCACTTGGCCCCCAACGCCCGCTGCAAACACCACCGGAGCACCCTCCTTCCTCCGACCATCCGGATCACTGCCGCAGGCAACCTACGAGACGCAGGAAACGGCTTCCTCCGTCAACTATTCCGATGCCTCTTCCATCGCCCGTTTCCCCAACTTCCAGTTTAGCTTGCACAGTGTAGCTTCTCTGTCTTCCCTCTACACTGCCGCCAAATCTGGCAGGGGATCTCGCAAGGTCAACGTGCTGCTTGCAGCTATCGAGGTTCAGGGCCCTGATACCGTGCACACCAAGAAGGGACCTGACGCTGGCCAAGAAATCTCCATCCTTAAGCTCATCCTCGGCGATGAACAGGGCTTTGTATGTAAACTGACAGCTTGGAGAGACCTCGCAGACGTCTGGGGTGGATTCGGTCCATTTCCAGGGATAAAACGAGGCGACGTACTGTATTTCGAGAGCACGTCATCTTTTTATATATTCAAATCACACACGTTCTCATACACGTTTGTTTATTCATTGCTCAGACCTCGTGGCCACCTGGCAAACAGACAGCACTATCACACTGACTGCGTCTCCGTATAACAAACCCAGTGCTCAGATCTGTTATCGAACAATGCCGTATTCACACGAAGACAATAGACTCCGCCCTGACTTACGCTTGGGTCAAAGCGATGCCCTTGTGAGCAGGGTGGCCGCCCTCGTCCGCTGGTTTGAAAACATGGCTGGCCTTCCGGTAGCGTAGGAGCGGACCCCTCCACCCCGGTGAGCGACAGCACCGGGCCTCAATGTACCTTTCCAAATATCGCAGGTAGATCGCTCTCAACTCACCATGGCTGTACATGAAATAGAAGCGCCGGTCGCCGTGTTGCTTCGGCAATTGCAACACAATCACTATCACGCCTTCTTCGAGCTGCCTAGACCACCATCTCCTCAGGAGTCATTACCATAACAATCCATGTTCACTTCATCTAGGTCCGCATTCGCTTTCTTCCGGACGTGCGGCGCCACCCATCCACCCCCTTGGCACAATACGACGCTGCTTGCTTTGACCCTCCACGCTCTTCGCATTCTGTGGATAAACCGCCACAACATGGCATGGTCCACCACCACGACCACAGTCATCGAGTATAAGACTCGTCCGAGGATGTGTCCAGACGACGCACACACAGCTCCTCTCAAGCCGCTTGACAACGACATGCCTTCGTCGCCTGTTCCGTTTATCACACCCTCCAGCCTCGTGACGTTTCAGCATGGCTTAAAGGCGTACATCATTTCCTCCCCGCTGTTGAAGCTCCCTCTCACGATGCGCCCTCTAATAAAAAAGAATTCCTCCGCTCCCTTTACTCTCACCTTAAAACGACATTCGACTACAATCTTCTCCCGCCCTTCCTCTTCTTCTTCCGAGGCTTCAACCTCGACCAACTGCACACCAACGTCGGAGATGG
This sequence comes from Leccinum rimulosum, assembly GCA_038091395.1. Lineage (NCBI taxonomy): Eukaryota > Fungi > Basidiomycota > Agaricomycetes > Boletales > Boletaceae > Leccinum > Leccinum rimulosum. Next base: position 3,697 of record JBBPOJ010001210.1, on the reverse strand, counting down.
CAGATCCTATATGCATGGCAGATGTGTCCATCGACTCGCCATCCTCTATACAAAATACGGTAAGCACAGCTTGACCTCATTTACTACGAAGCAAATGTTGACGGAATTTCACCCTCCCTCTAGCCTTGCATAGGTGCAAAAATCTTGGATAGGTTTTGGCCCGAGGAGGAAGAGCTATATTCCGAGGAGAGTTGCCGCCACCAGGTTCCAAGTTGCTATCCCGTTGCGTTGGCGCCTCCACCGCATCACCGCCGCTCTCCGCGCCCGTTGGCACCCGTCCGAGGCGTGCCAATTAGGTACGCCACCTCCTTCGGCGGTTTTGTCGACCGGTTTCCTGACCCGCGTTTCCCTTGCAGTGATCCGTTCCCTCCGCAATCGAGCAGTGAACATGATACTGGTCGCATGCGATTCCCGTTCTAGAATACATATCTTATATCCTCACCATCTTCCTTATTGTGATACTACATATATTGATAGGTTAAGGGCACTGGGCAAAATAGTATAGTTAATGTACGATGAACTACACATGAGATGTATGTAATGAAACACACCTGTGTTCACTCTTTTGTTTTGTCCGCATTCTCCGGAGCATCTGACACACGCGAGAAGCAGTCGCTGATCGGTCTGACTTGGTCCAGCACCAGCTTGGTCGCCTCCACGATGACCTCCCACTCTGCCCGGTGCATCCTCGGCTCGTAGTCATTCTTCAAGTCCTCGCCCTTGTTCACCTCGACCTCTGTCACGATGACGGGGGCGCCCCGGTCCACCTCCGCGATAACGCGGTGAACCATCACCCCGAGCCTGTCAACCTCGCCCCGCTGGAACGCTTCGAACCCGCGTTCTATCGCGTTAGCGCCGTCGAACTGGCCGGGCAGCGCAGGATGGAGGTTGATCACCGGGATTTCGTGCAGGGCGCGCAGCTCGCCTTCGACCTCGTCCAGATCTACACCTTTCCCCTCGCCCACCTCCGGCGATGACGACGGTGGCTGTCCTTGTTGTACCTGCGGCGAAGAAACACAGGCACCCACCGCCCTCGCGCCCCTCATCACTTCCAAAAACGCCTCGCTGACGATATGCATCCAGCCCGCGAGCACGAGCACGTCCGGGCGCACCTTCAACACCTCTTTGGCGACAGCGAGATCGTACTCGGTACGCGTAGCGCCAGGGTTGGCGCGCATGAACGGCTGGAGCCCGACATAGGCCGTCGGGATCGGAGGGTCGGCTGCAGCAGCGCGCGTGAGCCCGTACGCGGCCTTGCGGTTCGAGAGTACGAGGACGATCTGCGCGTGTGGGAGGCGCGGTGTGTTGCAGGCATCGATGAGCGCTTGGAGATTCGTTCCTAATAGACACAGATGCGAAGGCGGCGGATGTGGGTTGAGTGCAATTTGAAAGGACTAGGTAATGGAAAAGCATGCCTGAACTGGATATGAGCACCGCTATTCGGCGAGGGGGGTCTCCCGGGGACGTCGAGCCTGTGGTTGCCATCGCCATCGCCATCGCCTGCAGTCACTCAGTGGAGTCGTTCAGATGAAGCCGAAACGGGAAAACACGGACGTCGTAAGTTACGGTGAAATCGGGATCGATAACTTGGGCGATCTGGTCGAGTTTGATCACTCGCGCATAGCAAGCTTGACTAGGAAATTTGTTTGTTTCCTTACTTGGATCCCAAGATATCCAAAATCTTTGGTACACGCACTGGAGCACTCCAAGCAACTCCGGCCCTGTAGAAGGATACTGGATTCCATGACATCACTTTACATGCATGTTATTGTACAATATGTAGCTCTTTTTTTGTTGCAGCACACCATCAATTTTCATTCCATCGAAATAGTGCAAAGATGGAAGCAGAAGAAAAGAAAAATACGCGGTACTTATTGTGTGAAGATCCTATTGTCCTTCGGAGATTAGACCTCTCCGTGGACTCGCCAGTCGCGTCTATTCGGGCTGAGCACATTGTCGATATGTAATAAAAAACCGGCATCGTCAACTGATGAGCCGCCGATGAGTAACAACCTAACCGAAAGCCACGTACGCGACGTCCTCGGAGATGTAAGTGTTGTAATTCCATGAATTCTGTTTCTTGTCAGGCATTTCGTCAGTCCCATGGTATTGTTGTCAACTAGACCTGCTCATCGGTACTCACGTTTGATATCTTTGATCATCTCCACTTCTTCCGTTGTTACGAAACTAATTGCCACTCTCTCGCGTTCGAGAACCGTTTTCCATGTCCAGGACATGAAAAGATCCAGTTCGAAACTCGGTCATCGCCACGTTCCGTTCCTGAAACGACACCACACTCCGTTAGCAATCCGCCACTCACCATGCACGACACCACCTACCCATATTGTTTACCCGCCATCTGGCTTGTGTTACAGAAAATAACAGCCTGCGTGTAACCCTCTTTCTAGTGCATATTGCAGAGACACAGCTTCAACTCTTCGTTCTCCACCGCAATATAGTTCTGCTTGATAGCTTCGAGCGTTAGCTTCACCAGAATCCGCAACGGATCGCGCATTCGCTTCTTGGTCACGTCCTCCACGTTCGCCGACATCGTTGGCGATAACAAAAAGAATAGGTCGTCAATGTAGTCCTTGAACCCGCGGTGCATCATTCGTCTTGTCGAGGTAAAAAATCTTGAGGTGGTCCGTCTGAAGCGCCTACCGGTTTATCCTCCTCTTAGAGTTTGGACATGTCCTCTCGCACGCTGATGCACGCATTGCCTTGATGTTCATCTGGATTCCGAGCGCGGTTACGGCCTTTCGGATCTCCTGCACAAGCTCGCAAGTCGGCGCAAGGATTAGCACCTGACACCCCTTGATCGATACATCGAGTGCTGCAGGGTGGATATTGAGAACGACGCGCCCTTGTGGGTGCTGAGCTGCGCTTGGACGATGACATCGTGCTACTTTATTATAGGCACGATCGCGCGCTACTAGACAGACGAAAGCTCAATCCTGGTCGAGATTTCAGTATGCCCCACCGCGAGGAGCAACCCACAAAGGTGCTTACCCACAGGTATTGATGTCACAGAGGAATTCTGGATTCGGTTATCGAAACAGATGGGCAGACCTTGATCAGGATCGAGAACGAGGGTTAGAGATCATGAGGACGCACTTATTTACGACTTTCGGACCAGACGACACATTGATTGCTTCTCCCATTTTGGAATTCAAGTTGAAGGGGGTGATCCGAGGCAGGCGTATCATATACATGGCATGATCCAACCCACCTTTTTACCTTGACGTCGTCTGCGGGGTTCAAGCGGCCTTTCGGAGGTGCATGATACGCATGTATGTACGCGGTCGGAAGCGGATTATGAGTCTATTGTGAGGGACGGTACTATGCCGGGCCTGGTGAGAAAACTTTCTTTCATTACATAATCGTGCAAACACTGTCCCAAACCATCATTGGCTTGAGCCTTTCTAGAATCTGGAGTGGTGCTGCTTTTATTATTACCATTCATTGTCGCTATTCGGACAGAATTGTCGTCACCCTGTCGAAACGAAGAAAAAAGCCACCTAGAGATCCCTGCACCATAGCTCGTCACTTGAACAAACCTCTAATGGAAGGTGAGGCCAATCCACGCAAAACTTATAGAAACGGTGCGTGTCTTCCGGTTTTCTCCCGGTCAACAAGGTATCCGCATCGAAATCACAAGCCAGGCGGCCCCAGCCCAATCAGAGAATCGGTGGAAACG
>JBBPOJ010001209.1:0-15566 GCA_038091395.1 Leccinum rimulosum | reverse complement strand
CGGAACGCGACTTGCCCGCTTTGCAATGCACGTAGGTGCTCGCTCCAAACAGACTCGCCTCATCTTTGCAACACGACACAGAATGGCACGCACGGGAAAGCGAGACAATTAACATTCCAATCTCAACAGGAAGAGAGAAAAGAGGCGTAAAGAAAGGCACCCTACCTAGTATCTGGCAAGCCTCTTTCAATCCCTTGGTGATCTTATCCTCTTCGACTGTATCCCTCATTGGGATCCTCGTATACCGCTCGAAATTCTCCCTGAGATTGAGCCCATGATCGTCATCACACTCTGCGGCAATGTTGAGTATTCTCTTGATCCCGAGTGACTTGAGCTCTTGCACATGCTCTGGTAGGGTTAGCTCTGCGCCGAGATACAGGAAATTTGGCAGGATCATTGACACGGTGAAAGTCGGGAACTCGCCCTCAGCCGAGGCAGTCTGGTAATCGTCCGGCCGAGCAGTGCTCAGTCCAGGAGAGGGGTGAGGTATAGCTAGCGGCGTTTCGGGTGTACGGGGCGGTGTGTGACGTGCGAATCTGGGAGAAGGGGGCGGGAGGAGCTCGGCTGGGCTAGTTGCCCAGCGGGGTGATGACAAGGGGGGCGTGTGATGTGAATGGAGGAGGTTAAGATGGGAAGGAGACTGGGGGGGAAGACAGAAGGTGTTGGTGTTTGGGCTCGCCGATGATTGGGAGGGTGAAATGGGAAGGGTCGCGGAGCGCATTGGAGCCGTACGGATATGAAGTCGGGGAAGCGAGAGTTGTTGTTCACCGCCTCCGTTTGTTATGATGCGGGTGAGGTTGGGTGCGCTGGGACGCCGTGGGTTTGGTGGGCGACGGAAGGAGAGCTGGCATGGTGGAGGGGAGCCGTTGGTGTCGTTGAGCGGGCCCGAGGGCATAATCAGGAGCGGAGACTGCGATGGCTGATCGATTTCGAAATGGGTTTGAGTTGGGGGGGAGGTGTTGAGGTGGAAGAGCCCGATGCCCTTTGCCTTTTTGGGTGGAGGGTCTGCATCGTCTGGAGGACGGAGGGAACGCGTCACGAGGAAAGTTCGGAGACCGGGATGGGACTGGGCGGGTGCTATACCACCGCGTAGGTAATGCACGTGACCTTTACCGAGGAGGGAAGAGAGGATGGTGAGGAGAGCCCATGCGGTGACCTGGAGGTTGTCGATGTCGGAGTCGTCCGTTTCCTCGCCGTGTACGAGGACGATGTCGCCGTCCCATTCGGCAGAGGATGGGAGGGCATCCCAGCGATGCTTGTCCTGGTCGGAAGTGATGAACTGGCGGAGAGCAGCGAGGGTTTGGAAGCCGTTGCCTGGCTTGCGGGACCTCTTGAGGATGAGAGACGGGATGGCGATGTTGACACTGTCGAGGAAGTGGACGGCGTTGTAGGCAGTGAGAGGTCGCGTGTCGACGACGACAGGGCGCCTGGACGCGGCGAGACGGGAGGCGAGAACGTCGGGTGCGCAGGCAGACGAGGAGGCAGGGAGGAAGCTGTTAGGAGGGTCTTGTGCGGGTGTGTGGTAGACGGATGGCGGTGTAGGCGGGGGGTGGACGGGGGACGAGAGTTTTGGGAGGGCGGAAAAGGAGCGTATGGGGCGGAGACGGAGGTTGTTCTGCACGCTGGCGCGAAGTTTTGCGAGGTCGGCGAGTGCGCGGTCGAGATCGTCGGAGTCGCCGCCGATGGGGACGGTGAGGTCGGTGGTCGGTGAGAGGGCGGCGGTGATGTCGTCGTCGAGCTGCATATGTGTCGGGGGTTGCGAGGGGGGGAGGGTTCTGAATTCGTTTGTGGATTAGAGGTGGAGGGGTTACTGGGGGGGTCACGTCTAAAATTGAAAGTCCACTTCGTCTGTTTCTCTCTTTTGCCAACAAATGTCTTCCTACAAATCCACAGCTTTTCGATTCCAGCACCAGCCAGACGGCGAGTCAAAGTACCGCAGCCAAGTACACCAACTACAAGAGTTCTTTCCCGACTACTCCGTCGAGGGCACGTCCTCATCTTTCCTCATTTCCCCCTCCAACTCATCTTTAATTACTAGACCTCTTGTCCCTTCTCGTCGAAGTCGCCGGCGACGTCCAGCTCGCAGCACAAAGAATCAGCGAAGGTATTTATATCATGTCTTTCACTGACCACCTCTCATTCTCTCCAATTACAGGCCAGGTGGAGCAATGGGGTTCCGTGAAAAGCAAAAAAGAGAAAAAACCAACCGCTCCCTCTCACCCGAGCCCAAAGGACCATCCCAGCTCTCGCGATCGCACCGACTCGCGTAGCGGTCGCGGGGGTCGCGGTGGCCGTGGCGGCACGACAAGAGGTGCCCGTGGTCGTGGCTCAGTGCGAGGTGGGCCTGGGGTAAACGGACATCCCTCGCGCACCTCACATCCCGGAAAACCGTCCTCGCCTGCTCCGGATTCAGCGGACAAACAGCCCTTTGACGACGTCGCCGATCCATTCTATTCCGACAAACCGGATTCGTCAAATGGCTTCCCGAACGCCCCACACGACTCTCCTTCCGATGCAAGTCTCGCTCCGGAGCTTCCTGTCTCAGAGGTCTCTCTTCCCGTGCAGTCTTTTTCGACCCCTTCTTCGTGGGGTACCAGCCCCTGGGGCACACAAGACCATTCTGCACCTCCCGCGCCAAACACCTCAATACAGGTGGCACCACGACCCATGAAGCTACCAGCAACCTCGAAACTTTCTTGGGCTCAAATTGCCCGGTTTGTACTCGCTCATTTCTCTCATTTTCTTCCTCATCCTTCTTCCACAGGCCACAAGAAAAACCTTCGGTTGCATTACCTCCTCCAGTGGCTCCACGCGTCCCTCTTTCAGCACCAGAACTATTTGAACCCGCCCCTGCGCTCCTTGCCAATGGCGACTCGAATCCGATAGGCGATGGCTGGGAGGATCCGATAACCGTACAACCCCCCACTTGGGATGACGAGCCACAAGTCAAACCTCCCCCAGAAGATGCTTGGTCCTCCCCAGTGCAGACACAATCAGATGTCCAGGACGAAATTCCGGCCTCACTGCCCCAAGAGGAACCCACGCCCGAGATTCCTGACTCCACACTCCCCGAGCCAGTCTCAGCCCCTCAGCCCGAAGAGTTGGTTACGGCCCCAACGCCATCAAGGTCCCCAGTATCTGCTCCACAGCGGTCATCGGCTCCGTCACACCGTAGTGTGAACAGGTTCAAGGCTACTGACCAGGCTGTTGTCATGCCTACCTCGATCTTTAACCCTGGACTTGAGAAAGTAGGCATGCAGTTTGGTAGCTTGAGCCTCGGTGGTGACGTGGTCGAGACGTCAATATCCCCGTACGTCGGCTTTTATGACTTCTATAGTGCTTTGACTAACTGGTATCGACAGGATTGAACCTACTCCAGAATCAGCTTCGATCAAGGCAAGGCAGTCGCCTCAGCAACACATTCAACCGTTGCCGCAGGCACATGCACCTGCCCAGGATTCGCCGGTGGCCACGTCCCCAGTTCAGCCTACCTCTGTACCACCTCAGATCATTCCTCAACAACAGGTGGCACCCCCTGTACCCCCACCAGCGGCACCTCCCGTTCCTCAGTCCCAGCCGTCTCTCATCTCCATGTCTCATACCTCGATCTCAACCTCAGTCAGCCAGCCGATCATGTCAAGTTCACCTGCCTTCTCACAGCAACAGGCTCAAACTTCCATCCACCCGTCGCTCTCCCAACAACACCACCAGCAGGCAGCTTTGACCCAGCACCAATTACCGGCCCCCCAATATACCCACCATGGACTCCCCAGTCATCTCGATGCCTCGCAGAACCCTACCCAGCAATCTCAGCACGCACCTCAGCCCTCGCAGCCCCAAGCCACTGCAGCTCACTCGGCGTATTTCCGGCAAACGGAAGCACCTTACTTCCATACCCCCACGCCACCCGCTGGACAGGGTCAGGACTACAACATTTTCGGCCAAATTGGTCAACAACATCCTTCTCAGGCATCGCATTTGGGTGCGTTCGCCAACAATGACTATGGGTATGGTGATAACCAGAGGGTGCGTGCTTCTATTGTTGTCCAAGTACGTGAACTGAAGTAATGTAGGGCTTCTATGACTCGTACGCGCAATCCCCCGCCTTCGGAGGAAGTCGCAATGTCCTCGGTCATGACGATATTAAGGGTCTTCCTACCACCCAACAACTCCCAGGAAACTCCGTCCTGCCACCTTCGAACGCCCAATCCTCCCAATTACCTCCTCAGGGTGGCGCACAACCGCAACCATCTGGTGGCCAGGGCCCTCAACAGAGCTATCCTCCTCCCGTTCCCTACTACTACCCTTACCCGCAAAATCAATACTATGGTACTCCGTACAACTCCGGCTATGGCGTGCCCCAGCCCTTCGTCAAGTATCCCACAATGTTCCAGCCCGGGCCTCCTGCACAGACCGCTGCGCCGTCCCAAGCGGGCAAGCAAGGCCCTGGTTCCGTGCAGTCTCAATCGGACCATTATGGTCGTGGGCTTTACGGTCAGCAACACCAAGTTCCGGCCTCGGGTTACGACGATCTAGGATATCAGCATCACGCACCGCAGCACAACCACGCACCGGCTGTGAACAACCTCACCTCTAGCGAGTACGGCAAGCACCCACAGTTGTACGGTGGACAAGCTATCCAGAGCTTCATGGGTCTTGGTCAGAATAACGCGACCGCGTCGGGCCCTTCGCTCGCCCAGCGCGCGGGTGGTACGTCTCCTGAGACAGCATATAAACCCTACTCTCAAAACGTCGGTGTGAAAGACGGGTCTACAGGCGTCGGTGTTAGTCAAGGCCAGCCTCAGTCAGGGCGCGGTGTTCAGCAAGCGCACACCCAAGGTGGTTTCTATGGGGGCAACCGCTTTGGCTCTAGCGCTGGCGCTGGCGGGCCTCAGGCTCAACAAGCACAACAAGCGACGCAAGGCCCACAAGGCCACGTCGGGTATCCGCAGGCGAACTCGGATGCCAACTTTTACCAGTATCAGGCAAGACAACAGCAGTACTGGCAGTAAATGAGCGTCACTGTGTATCGGTTGACTTGTTTTCTACTGTAGTCTCCCAAAGCAAGCTTCGTTTTTCATTGTGCCTTGGTCTATTTTGTCTTTTTTTTTTCCTATACATATCTCTCTTCTCATTCTGTTTTGTCTCTCTTGCTTCAGCTGTTTGATATCATACTTGTTACAGTTCCCGAAGCAGTATTCATCGCAATCTTGTACTTCGTAGCAACATGTCTCTAACAAGCAGCTTCAATCCTTGGACAGATGAGATCAACGCTTTGTTATGCTGGTCGTACTGGTAATCATCTGATCCCTCCGGAGTTGGTGCACACATGTAGTATGGAGGTGTACAACAACAATGCTAGCAAAGAAAAGAAAAATGACGTGTGCAATCGCATGCGCAACGACGGGCAACGTGACAAGCAACGATAGCAGCCGCCATATCCCCCAACATTTTTTTCTCTCCTTTTGGTCTACCGCAGACGACTGTCAAACGTACCGTCGATAGATTAGCGATCAAGCAATAAAGGGGGTAAGATCGAGGAAAAGAGAGATCGAGAACTGACCGAGCTTCGCGCTCACTCTCGAGCAATGCGAGAATGTCCTCGTCCCGAACCGGACCTTTGACGTTCCGGATGATCGTTCGCGTGGTATCGTCCATGAACTCGACGCGTACTTGGGTGACACCACCTCTGGACCCTGTTCGTCCGAGGACCTGTTGTGGTGTGTCAGCGGAATTGATCGTTCGTTCGTAAAGAATGCATGGGAAAGGTAGAGGACCTTGATGACTTTGGCAAGCTTCACTGGTGCTTTGGATGAATCCTGAGATTGGCACGGGTGAGTATCGTCGTCGTCATCTTCGTGAAGATGTGTGTGGACGTACCATCTTTGATGTGGAGAGATCTGGTCGGAATGGGAGGGCGGTTTGTGTAGATGTGGTGGCTTGTAAAACAAGATTAAGGTTTGGTGCAATTGGGAAACTCCGCCGGCCGATTCCCAATCGTAGCCTACACTCACCTAGCAGACTTTGATACAAGTTCCTCACGACGAAGGATAGACCTGGTCGATGATCAGCGGCTGGTGTCGTCGACGATCTACCTGAACGATCCCAAAACGATCCTCCACCTGTCTACACCCCAGCTGGACACATGAACGAAAAAGTACACGACGACACCGATGGATGAGCCGAGCACGGGAACCACACAAACAGTCATCATCCTCGCCGCCGTCGCCGCATCACCAGTTACTTAATACATCCGAGTCAGTCAAACGTGGTAACATGTACCAAGAACGTGACTCAGAACGTTCGGCAGACCTCTCAACTTGACCAACACTGAACAGGGTGCGCAGCATCAGCACTGTGACCGCTCGCACTCGCGACGATCACCGCGCGTGCTGAATGCGTTCTTGCACCTGCGACCGTGTTGAGGTGCCTATCATGCAACTTTCACGTCCTGCAGAGATATTTGCCGGTGCCAGCGCATCCTGAGGGCATCACGAGCTACGCCTTCCCTGCCATAGCTGCAGCTGTGGACAAGGTCTCGTCGCAACATCTTCGCCTCTCGCTGCAAGATCGACGCTGTCCGCATCGGTCACTTCACTAGAGCCAATTGCAGTTCACGGTGGTGCGAGTCATGTCATCATGGCCATGACAGGATATGTTTTGCTGTTGTTCTGTCTCGGCCAGAAATGTTTACAACGCGCAGAAGGGTAGGAACGACTGTCTTCTTATCCAAGGGTCTGCTTACAGGAGACTGACAACACGCAGACTGTGCCCGTTGAGTGCACATGGTGATGGAATTTGGCACCCGGTGAGCAAACTCAATGTAACAAAACCAATGTGGAAATTATTGCTTGGCTTTTGCCATTCGTCCACCTCTCACCTCACGAGATTACAAAGAACCGTGACAGACCTGGACCAGCCGCTCATATCATCGACGACCTAACTGAATGGTCCTAGCACGAGAACCACGCAAGCAGTCATGGGTGTTACTACACTAATGCATATGGTAAAGTAGAAATGAAATATATTTCCTCACAAAGTATGTGTCGACCTCCACCCGACCGAAATCTTAGATGTAAATGGATGCTTCTTAGTGCTCTCCGGCAGCCCGATGTCGTGCTCTATGCCTTCTTGAATGATCCACCTGTATCTCTACCTGGTTACCAGCATTCTGTTCATCGTCGAAAATTAACCATGGATCGGTCAAGTTGTAAGCGCCGCCTGCAACAGGTTAGAGCAACAATTCGTGATCAATATAACGTTTACACATACACAGCTGGTGAACATCTTTTTTAGCCTTTGCCACGTCTTCTTTTAACTTTGCCAGGTCTTCTTTATTCTTTTTCGTCTCAGCTTCCAGTCTTTGCATCCGTTCCTCATCTGAAGGATGTATACATGACATGTGAGCTCATAGAGGAATTGCTGAATTAACCAGTTACTTACGGTTTGCAATTTTTGCTTTCAGTCTTTCTGTCCGTTCCCCATCTGAAGGATGTATACATGACATATGAGCTCATAAAGGAATTGCTGAATTAACCAGTTACTTACCGTTTGCTATGTTAGCATCCAGTCTTTCTATCCGTTCCGTCGATCCATCTGAAGGATCTTTACCTGTCATGTGAGCTCATAGAGGGATTACTGAATTAACCAGTTACTTACTGACTCTGGGTTCGACTCGGAGCATCTGAGTCCTCTTGAGATTGTCAAGTGTTTCAAGAATTCAAGTTGCCACGCAACGCAAGCGAGTGAGAGAGTGACTTGGAAGTGTCGTCAAGAAGAACTGCCAGAACTGCTTGGGATGATAGCTAGTAGAGTCCCCGGGGCTCAGGCTTCAAGTTATGGTAAGTACGGGTCAAGATTCTTTTATGTAACAACGCTAATTTGGATGAGTCAATGAACTCGAGAGATGATAGGAGGTCGATTCGATTCGGCACCCCTAAGCCGAGCGTAATCAACTGATCTTGGCAGAATTTCAATATAGTACTTGTACCGCACAGCCGCGTCGCACCGCTTTCGATCGCGATCGGCTCGGAGGCGAGCGCGGCGTGCGTCATGCAATGCGAGGCTACTCTGGCTTGACTAGCTTGACTTGCGATCGGCGTGCATGCTGCTCTCGTTATAGGGGGCGTACATATAAGGTAGGAGAAAAGTATGATCTCTCTCCCCTGGATAGTACACCACCGCACAAACAGACACTGACACAGATGACCTGTTGTCTACAGATTGTTCTTGCACACGCGTTGCCCATCTTGCTTCTCATAATTGCACCAAGTGTACATGGCCAGTCTCCAACTCCGAGCACTGATTCCTCCGATTTCGACTCTAATCCCCGGAATATTCTTAAATTTGTAGGGATACTCATAGGTCCGGAATCTATCCACTATAAACGATCGGACACTCAAGTACTCATGGTTTGTACAGCCATTTTTTTGGCGGCTCCATTGATGGCTGGCATTCTCTTTGCCCTATCTCTCTGGGCAGGGTGTGTGAAGCCAGATGACATAGAAAAAAAACCAGTCAAGCCTTCAAGCCGTACCCAACAGCAAAGCTTTGAAATGCATGCACGGACGGATGCAGGTACTAGTAGAGCAGTGACGCTGCCTCTGCAAGCACATGTGAACAAATTTGGTGATGATGCGAGTGAGCATAGTAGTATTGCTACTACCTTGCCACCGTACTCTCCGCCGGTACGTTTATCTTGATTGATCTTTGGAGATATTTGTTGATATCTTTCTGGGCATTACTTTTTTTTTTTCTCTTCACGCCATAACGTGAAGGCTACTCCACCCGCCTACTCCATGTGCTCCGGAAGGTGATCTCCACTACCTAATGCGAATCAATGTCAAGTTGGGGATTGAAGTACTAGTGTAGTTAAAAGTCCCAATGCTTGTATGAGTATATGTAAGTACAGAGTTCCAGATGCCTACTATTCAGACTGCCGTTTTATAAAGACAAGACGAAGGATCTATCACTCAAATTTACAGGAAAATAAGAATAAGTAAAACGCATCCGCGATGATGTTTGATGTGATTAACTGGTGTCCAAGAATCAATCACAGAGCGGGAAAAAATAGGGAAGTTCCATGTACTCCGACAAGTAAGTATTGAACGGACTAGCCTGGCTACCGGCCGGTCCATCGATGCAGCAATGGGCTCTCCGCTCACCTGACGCGCGCTGTGCGCCGGCTTCTTCAACGTCATCCTCGCCGCCGTTGCCACAGTCAGACAAATGTTTCAAACGTGGATGAGGGTATCAAAGAGGCATGAGGAACAAACCTATCTAGTGCTAAGAACGTGAACGTTCGGCAGACTTCTTAGGATACGCCTTCTCTGCCACAGCTGCAGCTGTGGTCTCGTCGCCACACCTTCACCTCTCGCTGCAGGATCAACGCTGTCCGCATCGGTCGCCCCATTAGAGCCAATGGCGGTTCGGTGCGAGTCACACCGGCCATCATGTCAGGCCATGACAAAAGGTATGTTTTTGAGCTCACTGTTGTTCTGTCTCGGCCCGAAATGCACTGAACTGTGTATGTCTGGCAAGCGGTTAGTACCAGCTTTCTGTTCATCGTCGTGGATTGAACATAAAAAGCTATTGCTTCCACAGAGATATTGGGTCGATCACCAATGGAGTCCGACCGTTCCAATTAGATGGCTCTTGCGACCTGCATGTGTGACGGCTCTTCCTTATGATGCGATCTAGTTGGAGTAAGCGTAATTTTTTCAAGTATTATAATATAGTCAACAAAATACGTACTTCTTTTCACTATCTCTGCTGCGTTTTCAGCTTTGCATCTGTTCTCTGAGTTCGTCTGAAGGATATGTACATATCATGTAACCCCACAGAGGCATTGATGAATTGACCAGTTACTCAAGTCTGCTTTGGCTTTGAGCATCTCCTGCTCGACTCGCAGCTCGAGACGGTTCAATCTCTGATTAATGGTGGTCAATGCCGCCATCTCCCTGCGTTGCAATGCAAGCGAGTGAGAGTAAAGAGAAGAGCTGAATGGTGACTCACGACTGCGACTAACTGCCCGAGAGTGGACAGATGAGGTGGAAGAGCGTACTGGGCATGATGACATCGCCGTCGGAGCATTTCTCATGATGGGGGGTATCTATCATTCAAATTTCCAGGAAAATAAAAACAAGAAATTGATTAACTCGTATGTTAAGAATAAATCACAGAGCGGAAGAAAAAAAGGGAACCCGAAACAACGGATAGCATGCGCAAAGACATAATCAGAACCAAGGCTAGCTTAGATTTCCTAGAGGAGCCACGAAACCATAGAAGGCATACATACGACGTTACATTCATATTCGGGAAAGGGGTGAACATATGGATTGGGAAGTTACTCTTCGACTGTCACCGTTCGTCGGGGCGTACCTCCTCTCAGGCGCACACGAGACTCGGCGAACGCGCTTGGCGCGACAAAGATAGCTTCTGCGAATGCAAAAGCAACGCAAACAGCAGCGTTGAGGATCCGCCAATGAGATCCAATAACGTCTATGCCTTTGATTGTAGCATCGAGAGCTCTGTACGGGTAACCGTACTGGGCTGCAAGACGCGAGATGGACGCCGTGAGAGGGTCGACAGGAAGCACGCGCGGGCGTGCAGAGGGGGAGTTCGCGGGGTGGAATGAAATGAGGAAGCCGAGAAGTGCAGGGATAATCAGAGTGGGTATTGACCAGTGAAGAAGAACACTCCAAAACGCGGAGGACTGGAAGGTCGCGAGGGGAGGATAAGGGATCGCGAGTTGCCAATTGCCAACGCCCACGCCTCGCGGAATATGAATCTAGCAGTAGATTAGCTAGGGAAACAGGGGAATGACTAGTCCACACCTCCTTAAAATTCCACGGAGTGACTTGATACAACAGATACAGTAACTCGAACAAGGCAGTGATGAGAGAAATGTTGAGGGAATTCGAAAGCGTCTGGAAAGAACGCAGATTAGTAGCAAAAATAGTCGACCGGAAATGACATACAGATCTGGATGCTATCAAGTACACGTGAGCATGCTGTTTCGCGCCGGTCTGCAGCGTCTTCAATGTAGTGTCCGCGAGCTCCAGAGCAGGTCGCGGAATATTACGCAGAATGCTGCGTGGAGTGGAAGTGAACAAAATGCTGCGATCCTTATGCGGGGTCTGTATGGCAGGCACACTACAGGCTTCTACTTCTTCGGGTGGTGAGATAGGAGCGTTCTTGAGCATCATCGACACCTCATGGGCATCTGGTAGGGGAGTGGCCACGGGCGGAGGGTTTCGGCGAGTGGACCGTGTGGAAGGGGGAGTGGTTAACCTTTTTTCCTCTGATACAAGTTCTACTGAATCAGAATGGGCCGAAATGACGGGAGACCTGAGGGGGATGAACTAGACGCCGACAACGAGAGTAAAGGGAGACGTACACACGGGTCACTTGCACAATCTTCTTCCGTTTGACGAACAGACCAGAGAATGCGGGATTATCCTCGAGCGAGTTTTGATTCTGGTCAAGATGTTTCCGAATCCGCTGTTGGACATCTTCTTTTGTTCCAGCATCGCTGATATGGAGAGCCAAAGCTATCTCCCTGAGTTCTGCCTTCTTCTTGGACGCTAGAGAGCCGGTAAAAATGGATGTAGCCATCTGGGCCGATATGGTACAATATGGTGTGGTGAGGGTCAATATGAGCTCAATCAACATCAACAAATCGCGTAGTACACGCGATCACGTGTTTACATTCCCCACACTGACCCCGTGAATCTATTCCTGGGGTCTCATGTATACCAACAGACTGCGCCTTACCTGTTGCTTTCAGTAGCCTCCATTTCGACGTTGAAACCTCTTGATGGGATCGGAAAATGAACATGGACCGCTGTGCACGGCATCCACGCCGCGTCACGTAGGTCCGAAATGGCTCCAGCTAGGGCGTCTCTACTTTCTCTTATACTTGCGTGTACGACATAGACTCCAGGGGAACACGTACATGGGCTGCAACCGCATCGAATTTCCGATGAGAACAGTCAGTTACGATGCAGCACATGAATCTATGGGTCCCGCTGCGGACATCCTCGAGAAAGCAGGTCCCATTATATCGCTCGTTGGCATCCACAACTCGTTGACTCTTGCTTGCGTTGCCAGCATGCAACATTTGCACGCAATGTTACCCAGGACGAGCACCTGAACGTTAGGCACCTCGAGGTACTAATTTCAAGGCGGGTTCATGGATGTGCCCGTGGCGCAGTTGTTGACCGCCGATGTCACAGGTGGCACAGAAATCTGGGTTAAACTACGATCAAATTGATTCCTCGTACATCCACTGTGGCACAACGTGAGTTGCGAGATGAGCCGATCTGCTGAGTCTACAGGTTCCATCTCGATCGAGGTGTCATTTGCAGTAACCCGGGAGCCCTACCATCCCCAACGATTTCGTCCGTGTCGCTCAGTATTATAGATCCTAGATCTGAATGCCTTAAGCCAGGGGAAGGACCGCGTCTACTTCTGGCTAGTTCCCGGCATGATGCAACATCGGAATTTGAACAACAAGATCATGGGGGATATTTACAAGGATACCAGTCCCCTGATGAGAGCCTTCGTCGGCTCGAAACCGCGCTCATCCCGTCTCCCCACAGGTTCACGTGGCCCTCATATTCAGAGAGGGGCGCCCGACGGGAACGAGAGACATTTGTGATGGCCCAAGAACTTTGAAGGTAACTCAGACTGGACAGCGCTCGCAACTTATCCCAGCTTCCCGATGGTGTTGGCGACATCATAAATAAATGCGGAGACAGCAAATATATCTCTGAGGTAAACCATACAAGGATACAAACTAGACATGGTGTCCGCGATGTGCACTAAACACCGATATATACATACAGAATCCGCTGATCAAGTGGAACACTACCAGCCAATGAGTTGATCGTTTTCTGGAGCGCCAACGCCGCTTGAGTATGATCCAAGCGAGCAGATCTATCCAACATGTTCTCGTAGAACTTGGACGTGATCTTGTTCGTCTGTGCGTCATCCACTACCAACATCGTCCCAATCACGTACCTGAACCCTGCAAACTGCATTGCCGAGGCCAGGTGGATCACCTCGTCCGGACTCTCCTTGTATCCAACTGTAGTGTGACACGCAGACAGGTAGGTAAACTCCGGGTGCTCCAGCTCGCATCCCATGATGTGTTCAATAGTAAACGGACCATCGTGGAGGGAAAATGTACCTTTCAACGGGGTTTCCTCGTTTGGGATACCGTGGCAGGCAAAGTGAACCCACTTGTTCTTCCTCAGCTGTTCAACTCTAGATATACTCGATTGCGAGCATTCAAGGCGCGTGAAGGTGGCTTGACCTACAACGAGAAAGCAATTCTCATTTACAGATGGCTCATGAGAGAGATTTCGTCCCCCCCCCTTGGATACGGACCGACAGCGTGCAACGGTAGAAAAGAGAACTCGACACCACCGAATGCGTCAGTGGAACGGTCGTCTGGAGGAAGTCAACATTTGGAGACGCAACCTCATTCCAGAGGTCACACAGTAAGTGACCAAGATCATTCTTCAAGTCCCTTATTTTTGTACGCGATGTCAGAGATCGGAGTTCAGACGACAGGTCATGAACACGGCCCGTGATTTTGCGATCCGCACTGGGACGCGAACGGGATCTCAGTCAAAGAAGCCAACGAGTGCATCGCATGTATATTCGCTAGTATTCAATATGACCACTGGTCCGCCGCTGGAGTTCGGAGAAGGAAGGGGAAAGAAGGAATTGAACGAGACCGTGTAGTTGGCGAGTTTGGTGATTGCAGATTGCAGATCAACAAATAGATCTCTCTGTCACGTTGAAGGACAGAGGGATCTATTTATTGATCTAGTTGAAGCTTCAACTCCCATCACTGGGTGAACCGAACACGAGATAACCTGTGAGTTGATTCAATGACCACGATCGGTCGGGATGACAAGATGGACAAAGGTCGAGGGCTTGTCCCCCGAGCATGATGGCCTCATTGAGGTCCGTCATATCTCCAAGCCGCTTCAAGTAACGATTGGAAAGACAGTGCAACACTTCTTAACGAAGTTGAACGATTTGGGTGCCCTTCTGGGCAAAGCTCCAGTGCTTCTCGATGTCCGTTATCGCTTCTAGATGGTTGTAACGACGCAGGAGATGAGTGGCAACTGAGTCAGTGAGCTCCATCGCAGGTGGTGACCGGGTGGGCAATGATCCAGTGCTTGGTGGTCAGGGCGACTGCCTTGCTGAAACTTCGCGAACGCGGACTCTGCTTGTGAAAGTATCTGATCGACTGAAACAGTCCCTCTCCAATGGTGCTCGACGGTCCGGTCTCGTTTCTCATACTTGACTCGAGAGAACCGCTTTTTGGCTGACATGAATGTCATTTCACTGCAGCTCTTCTCGTAGACAAAAGGAATGCACACCTTTTGATTTCATCTTCAAGTTGTCTCACTGATTCAATGTTGGGAGGGAGGAGGGCACTGGAAATAAGAAAGTGAGATAGCGATCGATCCTCTAGACGTCCGCCATGCGAGCCCTCGCCGCAGTGATTGCCGCCGCAGACTCTTCCCCCTCGAGTTCACGTACCCCGTCCTTCCCTGGTCGGAGTCGTTGGCTTCTCGCCGCATCGAGGACGGCAGAATTGCCGACGAGCTCCACCGTGACGTGTGATCCAAAGTCCTCAGGTCCAATAAAGTGCTTACATGGCACCTTCACGCCATCTTCACATATGTACATACATAATCGAGACCAAGCTCATCAACTCTTCCAAGATCAATCACTGGTTTGCCATCGAAGGTCGGCCCAAGCGGCGGATGTCGTTCTCGGTTGAGAGCCAGACCAGGTGCCACAGGCAACTTGAAGGTAGAGGTTGATGCCGCAAAGTCGACAACGCCATGACACGCACGACAGCCGGCGAACATACCGAATGGCCTCGTCAGACATGAGCGCTAAAATTTTACGAGGAGCACGTCTTGATTATCGTGGCTGTGTTGTTCTTCTGCTACTACTTACTACACTTCAAGCTTCAAGTATAATTGCTCTCAGTCCAGAGCTACTCAACAGCATTTCTCTATGCATACTACCTATGCTTCAATCAACTCGCGTGTGGCACGTCCCCTAGCAAATGCTTCACCAAGTCGCCACTCGACTTTCATTGGTATCCGAGACTACTTCAGGAGCCTAGACAGACAAGAATTGCGTTCTCGTCCACCTCGTTTCCATGGGTTTTCTTCATCGGCTGTCAACCACGCCGCTACCGCTGCGTCCTTCAAGCCATCCCAATATGAGCTTCCGACGGACGTCTATTTCTCTGAAAATTCCCCGCTGGCTCCCTCCCCTCGTTTTGACTGGCGACTGAGGGCTACGTCGCGCTGCCACCGCAAACAGGATCCGCCAGCCAAACAAGACGGTCCAAGGGTATACATGAAACGCGTCGTTCCTTCTTACACGCAAGTGCAACCAGGCGAACCACTGTACGGAGAGATCCAGGCCTACCATGATCGGTAAGCTCATTCCTCCCGAGGGTTGACACCGCATGACTGGCCGCCGTTGAATCTCCACGCACAGTTTTATACCACTACTGGAAGCGG